>NDXZ01026026.1:0-11630 GCA_003055125.1 Paykullia maculata | reverse complement strand
AAAAAAAAAAAAAAAAGAAAAAAAAAAGAACGTGACACATGAACGTGGCTGAGATTGAACGGGAATAGGTTCTTTAAGGGTTATGGGTTGTTTTGTATCATAAAAGTAGGCAAAATGTTATAACAATTTTTACAGAATTTCTGTTACAAGTGCTGCTTATTACAATTTTATAACTTTAAATTGATATAATGAAAGCTTAAATACTCTTTATTTTAAAAATAACTATTGAAATGTGTAAAGTTTTCTAAGCGGCCAGAACTAGAGTTTAAAATATTTAAACAGCTTTCGGTAGCAATTTTGATACCGATTTTAAACCATATCTATTTATGACACGTTTGAGTTGGGTCCACAACTAATCACGATTTTGTATTATTACATTTTAGGTGACTTAATTTTTAAAGTGGAAGTTTTTATTTACATGTTTTTCTTTCTTTCTTTTTTTTAGAATTTTAATTTAAAATAAACACATATAAAAAAAAGTTATTTTTTAAGAAAACCTTCTTTTAAACGATTTTTTATGTTTAAGTTTAAGATGTACAAACATATTTGCTTTCAAGATAATTAATTAATTATTATGTTTGTTATAAACAAAATCGAAAAGTTTTAGCCCCTTCTAGTCTTCAGCACTAAAATAATTTTTTTTTAATATTTTATTTTGTAGTTACTTGAAATTATTTTGTTTAAAAAAATATAATAATTCTTTATATCGATATAAGTTTTTAAATTTATAAAAAAAAACAATCGTTTATTATTGGTTGTAGTTAAAAAAAACAGAAACAGTATAAAAGCTTTTAAAACACACTTTTAATAATGAATATTTTAATAAAAAAATGGAATTAATCATGATCTTTTTTAATTCAAAAGCATAAATTTTTGCTTTAATTTTTTTATGGTACCAATTTCTCACATAATGGTTAGGTGCAACAATAAAACGTTGGTAGTTTTAAAAGTTGTAGGCTAACAAAGAGGCAGCAAAATATTGATTGTAGCTAAAAACATACATTTTTTGAATTTGTTTATTTCTCTATAAAGACTAAAATAATTTTTTCCCCTAAAATCACTTTTGCCCTATGAATAAACATGCCTCCTTTTAAGTACATATGTATGTATGTAGATTAAGTAACATACACATTTATACTTTTGTGATTAATTATTTTTTCTCACATATTTATCGTTGCTACAAAGACCTCATTGTCAGTTTTCCTTTAATATTTAAAACCCTTGTTATTCAAAAAAAAAATCTTCCCATGGGAAATAATATGACAATAAGTTACTGTAACTACTAGCACTAGTGTAAAGCAGCAAAAATATTGGATTTATTCAACATTGTTGACTCATTGTTTAAGATGTCCATTGTACTTATAGTGTAGTTAATAGTTACTAACAACTAAAAGAAAAAATATTTTGTACTTAAAAGAAAACACATTTAAAAGTTAAGCTTCCGAAAATTAGGTCACCTACAAAAATATTAATAAACGCCTACAATGCTTTTGCAAATTTAAGTCGGATAAGGATTCATGCTTATATATATATACATATTTTATGACAGGATTTTATAAAATTGGGAATTTAAATTTGGTATCTATAGCTACATACATATGTAAATGCTAAGGCATGAAAATATTATAAAAAAGCTTTAAAAGCCTATTTAATTGGCAATTTAGTTAAAATTTAATGTGTGTCAAAAATAACATCAATTTATATTTTAATCAAATATTTTTCTTTAGTAATTTTGGGATTTAAGACAAAACCTCGAAATATAAAAAAAAAATATTTGTTCTTTTATAAAATAAAAATTATTCATATATTTTTCCTTTTGTTTTTAATTAACTAACTTAACTTTCCTAAAGTTTTCTTTTAAATTTTTAAGTAGCGACACAATTACTTAAGGTCATAAAACAACAATAATACTAGACAACAAAAAATAGTATATAAAATTCCTAAACACAGAGTACCCTATACATGTCAATAATGCTTCTAAAAACGTAACCAACTAATAGATTCAGTTTTTAGTTTACACAGAATTATTTCATTTAATTTATTCTGTAATAATTTTTAATTTGTATTATTTTGGTTTAAGTTCATTTTAAATTTCTTCATTATGAAGAAAAACATTTTTTGTTTCTGATAACTGAAAGAATATTCTTCTGAAAAAGTAAGTTTTCCCGACACTAGCCGAGTAGAATGCATTTTTTGAAACCAGCTACGTTTTCATCATCAGCACTTTTTAATTGGTATTTTAGTGTTGGATGCAAATATCATATATTTAACTTACAGTTTATTAAAGTTGTACTAAAAACACAACAACTGCTTTATTGCCATTGGTTTGATTGTTAAAGCAGGACAAATACATGTAATAATGTTAAAAACGATAAACAGAAAAATGCTTTAAATGGTTGTGGTAAATTTCATTCTCACTCAACTAGTGATAGGAAATATGAATATCGGCGACTACCTTTTGTCTGTGACAATAGTGAGAATAATAATATTTTTTATTTGCCTATGCTTAAAAAAGCTCAAACATACATATACAACATGTTTATTTGTTATTCCACTCTGTGATTATTATACAAAAATTATTCGTGTTAATAATGTTATAATTAAAAGGCATTAAAAAACTATTTAAAGTATTTATTATATAAAATATGTTGCATTTTGATCTTAATTGCTATTGCATATGCACACTTTCGATAAAATACTTTTTATAACTTATAACATATTCACAGACAAAAAGCACATAACTCAAAAAATTCATATTTTTTTATTTTCCTTATGTAATGGCGACTATGTTTTTAAAGAACCTTTTCGTAAGTGGACACGGAACACGTTCGAATTATAGTTATCAAAAGTTAGCATCAAAACCATTAATGTGATTTTAACAAAAAATCCCAAATGTTGACTTTTTTACTCATGTACGAGTATGTGGTTGCAAGAACTAATTCAATAATATTTAACTCGTTATTATAATTCACCCAGTATTTTGTGATTAACAAAAATCTTTGTGGCAATCACATCAACAATTGCAGTGACCATAGAATTTTAAAATAATATTTGATTGACCATACTTTCTAAATGAGTGGATTAAAAGATAGAGCTCTTGTCGTTTTATGAAGTATTCAAAACTATATTCCGGTTAAGTGAGGTCTTGAAATTTAAATTAATCACAGGATAATCTGTGCAAAATAGTTTGTTTTTAACTACTAATTTTATTTAAAAACGATAAATATCATGACAATTTAATTATGCTTCGTCCTTGTGATTAGGCGCTGTCCCATTCTCTTGAATGCCAGGAAGACATAGAAAAAAACCTAGTTTTGCATTATGATGCAAAATTTAAAGAACAAATTCTTATTGTCAAATCAAAATAAAACATTAGTGTTTTTTGAAGTTAACTTTTTTAAGAGTCAGAAATAAAAAATATATTTTTGAGTTAGGATACCCTTTTGCAAATGATATATCATTTACGTCACTTATAAATATTTTTCACTTTTTCCAGTTTCAAACATTTCTTTTCTATATTTGCTTTTAAATGTAATTTTCAGTTTAATTAAAATTGTATTTTTGCTTTAATTTTTTATTTGTAAAAAAAAAAATTGGCAAGAAAAAAAATAAATTAATTAAATAACAGAACAGTATATGAGGAAACAAACAACATCATCACCTTAAACCAACTTTACGAGTCTGAAAAGTATTATAAAATATATTGTGCTGGTCGCAATGGTACAATGGTACAAACAAAACGCAATTCTGGTCATACAAAAATATATTTTATTAAATTAATAAACAAAAGTTTGCAAATGTAATTTTTGGCCATAAAATATATATTTCCCCAAAATGGTCATACAATCAGTGGATTAAAAAAAAAAGTCCAAAATCTATACAAAATTAAACTTGCACTGTATTTCCTTAGCTTAACTTAAAATTTTAAGCCTCATGTTAAAATTAAATTAAAGTGCAACAAACTTTAAAATAAAATATTTTCTTCTTTTCCTTTTATGCTTAGATGTCTTTTACTATACAATACTGATGGTGACCAAACACAATTTGATACAGCCGTTAAATAGCCTCAAATGGGTATTAAAAGTAACAAAATCATTGTGTTTCGTTTTTAGAAGAAAATTTAATGAAATATATTTCGATCATAAAATTACCCTGTAGGGCATATGCGAAAGAAGCAAACACATAAATATAAATAAATATATTTATGCTTTTTGTTTCGTTCGAAAAATGTCGTGCTTGATGTATCTTATTATTGTACTGCTGGGGCCCACAACCACTCATTCACTTAGATCGTGACATTTGTTGTTATAAAAGAAAAGAAATCCCTTTTAAAAAAAATGTGTTAAAATTATGCAAAATTTATACAAATTGCTCTTGTAAAAGGTTTTTGTTTTTTGGTTGGTATGTTTCATTTAAACTTTATTTTTATGTCTTAAGGCTATTGTGTAAATACACTTAAAATATGTACAAAAATTCTCTTATGCAAAAAGAATGAAATGATTTAGATAAACAAAAATCATACTTTCATGTTTAAATAATCAATGGATGAGACATTTAAAAATAAATGCATAGAAAGTGATTTACTCGTCACTTTTATAGTAAGAGTTTTTCATTTCGCTTTAAGGAAAAACCCAATTTTATAAAAGGTGGCAACATAGGCAATCTGATTAGAGCTGTATTTATAATGAACAGAGTTTATTTGAATTATAAACAATTTTAAAGTGTTTCATTTCATGAAATTAACTATAAATGTATATATTTTTCAAATAGGTTTAGTATACTTAATCTTCTTAGACTAAATTCATTTATAGTAAATATTATTCTAGACAAGATTTATTTAAACAATGCCACTCGTAATAAAGTATCTTTATGCCATTATTGAAGTACGTTGAAAGGCAAAAATAGTAAAACAACAACAAAATAATTTACGATTGTAATATGTTTTGAGTTTGTTTCTGGGTTTTTGCTCCTTATTTTCTTCTCCTTCTCCACCATATACTTTAAATGACTTTATATTTTATTGACATAAGTATATACATATATATTTATACATATATATACCTTTCAAGAACCACTTGTTATTCCAACGTTGGTTGACTGCCAAAAGGATACACAATGTCATGGTATGGTTCTAGCCAATGTTTAAGGACTTTTTTTTGCCACAAATCGTCTATCAATAAAAACAAAGTCACGTTGTTTAATTTTGAATTTTCCATTGAATAAACATTTAACTATTTATTTATGTACGTGTATACAGTGTTTACGTAATGCAACCAGACATATCGTTTGTGTTTATATGGACTTTGACTGCTGATCTTAACTTGAAAATGGATCCTAGTTTTTAAGGAAAAATAACGCATTTATGTATTTGTTTATTTTTTGTTGTTAGCAGGTATATCCCGGCACCTGCGTTTGTGAACCGTTTTTACTTCTAATAAAATATTACATGTTTCTTGTATGAGATTTCTAGCGTAGATGCTTTGCTTTAAAGATGTAAAATGACTATTTTGCACATAACTTTTGTAAGGTAATAACTTTAAAAAGCAATAGAGCTTTTTTTGCTGGGATGTTCATACACGTTTTATATCTTAGCCCTTATTAAAAATTACAAATATTTCAAGCATTTTTTTCATGGTTTTGATTTATAATTATGATAAAAAAATGAATTATGTATCTATATGATCGATTTAATTTACAACAATAAGAATCATTAACAAAAAGATTATGATTCTGCCTTTAAGGAATTAAGTATAACTTTAAGTTAAATTAAATATTTAAACTTTTTTCTGTTACCCAAATCATATGAGCATAATCTAGGAATATATTGAATGTATGTATGTAGAAATGTGTGTGAAATAAATAAGTCCATAAAATTAAAGAAAAGCCGTGACGGTCGTGGTTTTTGCGTATATCTCAGCTTTTTAAAAGGCGGTTTTTCTGGTTTTCGATATTAAAATTTCGCTGCAGATATTTAATACGTAAATACAATTTAGAGGTTTGTGGGTTTATCATCTGTGAGTTTCAAAAAGTTGATTTTATTGATAAACTGATACATCGACAACACTAAATTGACTTAACTATCTATAAAAATTCAGAAAATCGATGCTTTATGTATATTAAATTTTACAAATAGACGATTAAAATAACTGGTTATATTTAATACAAAATTTTGAAATTTTCCTTAAAATCTCACATTAAGATTTCTGCGATTTTGCTTTAAAAAAAATAAATAATCTGGTCACGTTATGCATGCAGCACCAATGTGTTATAAATCAATGAGTATATGTGTGTATTGCTACACCATGGATTCTCTTTGTACAAAGGAGAAAGTATACTACATATGGTATTAATATCTATACACAAACACACACAGCAACAATTTCATTTTGTTACGGATGTTTGCTATGGACTTGAACATAAATGTTTACCATGACAATACAGCTTGTTATATAACAGATTTTTATTTTGATGTATTTTTACAGTAGTAAGAAAATAATGTTTAAAATTTGGAAAATTCTTAAGAATTTGTATTAAAGCCAATGTTAAGAATTACATGTAGATGTGTTATTTTTGACAAAGCTCTGAAATAGTTGATAAAATTTTAATAAAACCTAAAAACTCCTTTATCTGATTTGTGGCGTTGTTGTCCATAACTAATTTTTGTATTTTTGCCATAATTTTTCTGTACATTAAATTTCTAATTAAAACATAATTTCAATGCCGGCCTCTGTAACCATATGTTTTATTTACGGCTTCACCGTCGTAGACAGTTCTTTTGAAATCATTGTATCAATTTTTTATGGATCAATTGTATAACAGTTTAAACGATCATCAAAAGATTGACTCTGTTGTACAAACTATACATTTTTGTAAATTTTTTATTTTACAAACTTATTTTAAATAGAACCAATATTGCTTAATAAAGAAGCGAAGACCATTTTGGTAACATGTTGTAATATGGTACGTAACAACATGCGAGAGATAATTTTTGCCACGTGTAGATGAACAATTAATCCCATGTGAGTTGAGTTGTAATCGTTTTAATGTGATTTAAGATACTTACAAGCAAATTAAGAAAGCCTAAATGTAAGATTAAACAGTAAAATTAAAAAAAGACTAAATTTTTTAAATTTGATACAGTACTTTACTTTAACAGCAACATTTGTGTAAATTTTTCAAATTAATATATTATAGAGTGTTTCTAAGAATAACATTTCTTCAAAATTCATAAATTTTAAAAAGAATGCCTTTATTCTTATAGTTTTTTTAATTTTTATGCATATTATTTGTCTTTATTCCATTTTTTCTCTTAGTTTTTTTAACATTTCTTATCTTTAAAAATGTGCAGGAACTTAATAAAATAACTGTAAAACGTTTTACAGTTGGAAGGGGTGGGCAAATACTTGTGTGTGTAAAGCAGAAAAAACAAAAAAATTTGCATTTTACATTCTTTATTTTAACTTTAAAAATATTTTGCAAATTCTCCGCTGTTTCGTTATCGAAGTTTTATTTTACAGTTTTTTTTTTCGTCAAATGCAACTGCATTTTGTTTGATATTTTGCTTTTAATTAAAAACTACAATTATAACACTGATAGCCATTTATAGCACAATTGTGCGAAATGAATTTACTTAAGTATAATGCCCGTGTGTATTAGCACCGCCAGCAACATTTTGCAGCCCAACCACAAGTGGTTAAAAAGTGTGAGTGTCTCTTTTACTGTTTTAGAATAAATATATATTATTGAATCAATTTATTCCTTTTTTTTTGAGTTTGTAAAATTGTATGTATGTATGTACAAGGAGGGCCAAAAGAAGTCATCCGACAGCAAATGGCGGCCAATGTCAAATGTTTTGACATTTGTGAACTAGACAGATGTAGAATACAAGTAAACAAGCCATGGAGCGATACACTCCCCAAGAACGCGGAATAATCGTGTCTATTGTTTTGCGTAACAATTCGTCTGTCGGATTACTTCTTTTGTCCCAACTTGTATGTGTTTGAAAATACGGCAAAACAAATACGTATAATAAAAGTCTATATTATCGAAATTACCTAATTATTTCGATACACAAAAAGTATGTTTAAGATTTAGTCGTTACCACAAAAACAAAACGTTACCAAAAAAACAAAACTTGTTTATGAGAATTTTAAACTTTTATAACTCAAGTTTGTTTGGTTTCAATTAATCGTGGTATTTTTGCTCGTTTGTTGTAAACTCTTCGTTAACTGAAAGGGTTGGAGTTAATTTTTATTTTGCCTCTAACTTTTCTTTAATTAAGTTGTGTTGATTTGAATATAATTTTCTAAAAAAAAAAATAATTTTTTTAGCAGCAAATTTTGCATTCTTAGCATTCAATTATTACGTATTAAAAGGTTATTAAGCAAATAATTTTGATTATGTTTATATATGCTATTACCCAGCAAAAACTTAGTTAAACAGAGTAAACGGAATAGCAAATCAAATTTCCTGTTACAAGTCAATAGAAAAGATAACCTTTGAAGTTGGATGGAAATATGTAGTACTTTTTTACACTTACAATTCATGAGCTAATTAAATAAAGTTTCAAATCAAGCGTTTTTTCCGATTGCAAATAAATCAATATTATTCCTTAAGTATTTTCAACAAATTCTCAAATGTTTAGCATTGATTTGAAAAGAAAATTCAACCACTGTTTAGATTTTAAAAATTTACAAAAAGTTTAAATACGGAAAATAACTAAATATTATGCGTATTTGAAGCGCCAGCTATTATTTTCTTTCTTTCTACCGCATTAATAAAGAAGGCGTTTTCGTAAATATGTCTTCTGCCATTAGTTTGAAAATTGTTTGTTAGCTCAATGACAGCAAAGCAAATATTTAACCATTTTCTTTTATTAAAGTGGGGTGCTCTAACTGAAATATATATTTAGAGACATTTTTTTGAAAAACAATAAACAAAATGATGTGATAAGGTAAATTAAAAACATCGGCTGAATTTAAAGTAGGGACAACAAGTAATATAATAAACTTTACTACAAACACACATTAATATGCAGATAACGCTATTTGGGAAAATATGATTCAATCCTTTTCTTATAAAATTATATATAAACTTATTTTCATTAAATCTATTTTTTTTTAATACGTAATTTTTTTTTTATTGATCACTTTACCAATATGTATGTATATATTAAATTTGGGGATTTCGTATTTTTAAACGACAATAATGTAGCATTAAAAGCATACTTGAAAGCGACTATCAGTGCTATTTACGAGCTTGTAACAATTGCTATTCTGGAATTTTTTTGTTTAACGCTAATTGTTAACGCTAATGACACTATTTAAAATATTGAAATACAAAAAAAATATATGCTACCATAAATATTTTAAATCCTTAACAAACAAATCTCTTTTAGTGTTATTTTAGACTGACTTTGCCTTCTTTACATGAATTTTCCGATCTTCTTTCTTAAAAATCCCTTGCTTATCCATTGTTGTTTTATTTTCCTGTACTTTTGATAAAAACCTGTAAAAATGATATTAAAATGAATACTGTTTTAAGGGTACGTGCCCATTACAACTAACAAATCTCGCCAACCAAATACTTTTTTTATTTCTAACAAAAAAAAAGGTCGCTCAAGTTTTTCTAATTAATTGTTTTTGTTGTTTTTTAATTGAGTTATTTTATGTTTAAAAAATAAACAAAATTTTTTTTAAGATTTAATTGTCTGAATAAATTTATATTCCTTTTTACGCATCGTTAAGCGTTAAGTGATAAACTATGATGATGGTGTTGCCAGTATCAAAAAAATAAAAAAATAAAATTGAAAGTATTTTTTAGCTAAAGCACTTATTTTTTTATTAAGGGTCCTTAGATTGACTTTTGGATTTTATAACGCCAATTAAAAAAATTCAAACATACATTAACTTAAACTAATGTTTTTGCCTTTTAGTGTTAACTTTTTAGCAAAATCTTATTACGTATATTATAAACAAGAAAAAGAGTATGGCAAATACCTCATATCATTAACGCTTTCTGATCATTTTTTAGCAAAAGAAATTAAAAATAAAATTTTAGAATAAAAAAAAAATAGGAAAATGTATTATCTAAGAAAAAGTTAGAATTTTAAAACTTCCATAGTGATGGGAGGTACTTTTTCGTAATAAAAATAAAACTATGTATATGTGTACTTTAAACTATAAATTATACCCATTACGATTGATAACAAGAGTATATTTAAGTTTGTAATGCATTTTGTAAATGCTTCAATGCCATAAGATCCTTAAGAAAAAAAATTTAATATTGATTTTCTGATGCTCCTGTTTATCCTGTATTAAAAATATTCGCAATAAAATACTGTCAGTGAGGTATAAGCAAAAATCCACAAATTTCTTTATTATTTTGGAATTCTTTCTGTTATTTTTGATAACATTCATTTGCGTCACTATAAATTATCTGCTGCGTATATTGAGTTTTTAAAGCACCAGATGTCCTACATACCTGTGTGTAGCACTCTCATATGATATTTAATAACAAGAGTAATTACTAAATTAATGTTTATTAAAATTTAAAACACAAATTACATTTTTAATGTTTACAAAATTATAAAAAATATTAAACATTTTGACAGTTTTTCTTTAAATCAGTTAAAATAATAGCAATAACGTCTTTAACTTTCAAGAACCGTTTACCAGTGTCAAAAACTAATGGTCAAGTTAAATTGAAAAATTTGAAATTTAGTTTAGTTTTATTCACACAAAAAGTTTTTAAAAACACATTTTTATTTTGGTAAGTTTTCTTTTTTTTTCTAAACAAAGTTAAACAAAAATATTTATGTATTTACTTGAAAAAGGAATGACAAAATACATTCATTTTATTTAAAAACTCTTAAAGAGAATTCTATTTAAATATGTGTGTATGTGAATAGTTTTCAAAGTCAATTGAGAATGATTTAAATTGACTTAAATTTTGTTACTTTGCAATAATTTCTTTTTTTCTAATATTTTTGTACTTAAATTTATAAATTTCAATAAATGTACACTTTCCTAAAGCCGTTAGCGCTTAAACATTTTATGTAAAAATGTAAAAATTCGTTTAAGAATGTTAAATGCATTAATGCTAAAGGAAGATAATATTAATCTTTATATTTTACTTTAATAGAGCAACA
Source organism: Paykullia maculata (assembly GCA_003055125.1). Lineage (NCBI taxonomy): Eukaryota > Metazoa > Arthropoda > Insecta > Diptera > Rhinophoridae > Paykullia > Paykullia maculata. The sequence goes on along the minus strand of NDXZ01026026.1, from coordinate 481 downwards.
AGTAAAAAAGTTATAAACATAAGTTATTAATCAAACAGTAAATATCTCAGAATTGTTTCTGTTTTAATGAATAGGCATTAAGAATACACACACATGAAAACAAATTATATGGGTAGCATTTGACGAATTATTTTGTTAATAGCAATTGAACTGCTGAAGATTTATATCTTCTAATCAATCATTTTTGTTTTATTATTAAATAATTTGGAAAGGTTTTGATTTATTATACTTTAGTTAAGAAGAATAATTTTAGGACTCTCGGTTTCCTTTATTTAAACGTTAATGCTTTGCTTATCATATGTTACGTAATATATCGCATTTACTTGAAAAGTAATTTTTAGTAACGATAATTGAAAAAAAATCCTTAGAAATCTTGTAAACTTAACGCTTTAATTATTTTATAGTATGTGCTTTAATTACAAAAACTATCTTTTATAATATCTATGTACATATCGCTCATTTGCTGCAAGAACGGCATAAC
>NDXZ01026023.1:0-11313 GCA_003055125.1 Paykullia maculata | reverse complement strand
TGTTGCTAACTGGTACAAAGGACATATCTTTATTGAAGGGCACACAAATCTAAACAATTATTTATTTAGTTTTTTTTAAACGTTAAAAAGCATAACCAGGACATCCTAAAATTATTATTTTAAATAATTTTATTTTGGTTCCGTTTATAGAAATACAAATATGGTAAATGTCTAATTTTTGCCTTAAGAAAAATTTTATAAGTGATCGTAAGCACCATGGTTAGGACAAAATGTAAGAAAATGTTCCTTTTTTTTTGCTGGGCAATATATCTTTATCGTCACTTGAAATCCAAAAGACCGTCACAACCCCAAAAAAATAGTATAAACTTTTTAATTGATGATGATGTAATTAACCAAAATACATCTTCCCTTCAAATTTTACTCATATATGTTTAAAAATACTAATTTTAATAATGAAATCCACAAGTCAGCTAACAAGTAAATGGTCTTAAGTTTATAAGGTTTTTTTCCTTCTCCTATAAAAATTATTCTTTTGGATTGTAGATAACGATATGTAAGGCTTTTTATGCCATATTTTAAAATAAAACCATAAAAATATAAAGTTTGTTAATAGTTTGGGTACATTTTTGTCCTTATTATTTTTTTACTAACTTTGTCCTTTGTCATTTTGACTACGACCTATTTTAAGAGACTATAAAATACGTCGTAGGAAAAAATAAATGCTAAAAAAGATTTATTATTTATATTTCGTTATTTTTTAATCAATATTTAAAGAAATTCATATATGTTTTTTTAATTCTCTAACGTAAATTTAACATTTCACAGCCTTCATTCAATTGGCAAGGTGTTTTAACAAAGGTTTATATAAAATAAAAAGTATAGCATGTGACACATTTTTTCCATTAAGTCTTGTAGTTTCGCAAAATTTATGTATATTTTACTAAAAAAAAAACACTAATTTCAAAGAAAATTGTTTCATTTAAAGCAGAAGGCACAAACTTTATTTTTGTGCTCGCCACACAGCCTTTTGTGGCAATTTGCACAAATAACGATTGTCATTTTTCGTTTTGATAACAGACAATTTTCCAATTGTTTTTTTTTATATATATTTTCTGAATTTGTGGAATTATATATGATATAGGCCGACTTTGGATATCATATCTGACAGTGGAGGTTATTGTTGGCATATCAAGCCTGTCATTCAGTTTATTTCTTTATGAGTCCCGAAAAAGAGTTTTTTATAAAATTTACCCGAACAAGAGGCTTTTGGTCACCTTAAAACATATTGTGCGAATAACTTATACATGAATAAATAAAAGATTTGTTTAATATTCCGAAAAATTGACATGACGGCCACCTGTTAATTTAACTTGAATGTATTAACTTCTCCTTTAGTACTCTTATAAAACTTCACAATGATGGGTTTATTTGTATTGGTATTGAAAGTGCCCTGTTCTTAACATGATGGTAGAAGATAAATTATTTTGCTTGGCTTTGGCTTTTAAGATAAAAGGGTGAAAAAATTGTAACAAAACAGAAGTTGAGCAAGATTAATCCGTTGCTCTTGCATCTTGATTGACTTCTGTGTTACACCCTATTTTGCTTTCGAATTCATCATTGCTGTCACCCCAGAAAAGGAAGTGCTCAGTTGCTTTATATTAAGTGATCGTTGATCAGTCATCTTAAAAATATGGTAAAATTATTCATACTAGACAAATACACCGAAAAACCTGAAAGTTAAAAAAACGCAATCCTTCGTCAATTTGACTACCGCAAAATATTAGAAGCAAAAAAACAAACGCTTACGATGTGCGTAGTTCGCCTCACGTCTAACTCCATTTACAGCTTGCAAGTGGCTAACCTTATACGAAAATAGAGACCAAAACAAATAGAAAAAACAGGTTTTAATTCGAAAATAAAATCGAGCGTCGTCGTTTTGACGAAGGACTACGGTGCAGGAAATTAGGTTTTATTTTACTTATAATATATTGGTATTAAAAAGTTGATACAATTTTTGTTTGCATTATTTTAATGTAGATAACATGGAATGTTTCGATTTTTATACAAAACAATATTAAAGTTCCACCTTAAAAAAATATATATTTTTTTAAATTAAGCTGCTAAAAACCAAAAATTACACTTAATACAAATGTCAAATTATTTTTTTTTTAATTATTATATTTCATAAGTTCTTAATTAAAATTTTTATTTTTAATAAACATAATTCATTTATTTAAACACAATTAAAAGATTTTAATACAAAGTATTAAATATAAATTCCAAATAATTATACAATGTTTAAGTACCAGCAGACTAAAAACCACTATATTGTGGAGTTTTAGTAAAACCAAAAATTTATCCTAATTTAATATTTCATGTTTGCAACAACAAAAACAAAAACATCTGGATTTTATCAATATTGTTATTATGTGACATTAAATTTTATTTAAATTTAAAATGATCATTAAGGTCGTATAGTAAATAATGTTAATTTAATCATTTGTGGTAAATTAATAATGTAAAAACAAATAAAGTAATAAATTAAAAAAACAAACTGAATAATAAATAAAGTTTATGTATGAATGTATGAGAAGGCAAAATGCAATTAATTTAATGGAAATGTTGAATTTTTTATGGCAAAACTACTTTTATAGAGTCGAAATAAAATTTGCGGTCAATAATGAATCAAATTTAAAGATATTTTGAAATGATGAGGAACACGCAGTGTGTTGGTACAGGGAAAATTAGTTTTGATTTTAATTATAGCATTTTCAATCGTAAACCATAGAATTAGTTCCAGTTTGGCGGTACCAAAGCAGGGTTTTTAGACTATCTGTTCCGTTACATACATTTTTGGTATTTGTGGCCTTTTAAGTTTTTGTGAAACCTTAATAAAGTCTTTTATAAGGGATAAAGGATTAATTTCAAAACGACTACCACAAAATTGAATAGTGATAGTCCTGTATTTATATTGCTTTATTTGTAGTAAATTTCATCAAAATCTTTATAATTTTTTGTTGCATTATAAGTGTCAACTTGATTTTTGGAAGTGGATGTCTTATGGAGCTAAGTTTAAACTATTTTACAAACTCAGAGGAACCATTTGGCAAGTTTTAGATTTATTTAAATTGTTTGTATAATTTTTTTGAAAATACCAATAATTTTATAATTAGTTTTTTACTTCTGTAGGATTACAAGAAGTTTTAGACAGTAAAAGAACAGACAGAAATACATATACACGAATAAATATTATTTATTTACTTCTTAAGATGAAACTTAGCCTTTTGGTGTATTTAAAACTCTTTCTTTCATTTCCTTAACCATAACCTGTGGTTGTGTCTTAAACAAAAATGTATTTTTTCCATCAACAGACTTATTTTAAATAAAATCCAAAGTCATCAACTTATCCAGAAGGTCAAAGTTTATTTTAACTTAAAGCAATATAAATTGAATTCTGGTAAGCCATTTATCTAATAACAAAGACAAAACTACCTCTTACCCTCTTTTGTTTTAAATAGAGTAAAGTCTTTGCAAATAATAACAAAAATAATTTAAACAATTTACAAAAACACAACTTAATCCATTTTGTACCAAAAACTCAAGAAAACAATCAACATTAGCAGACACAAAATAGCAATTTTCTAAATGAATCTTATTGTTGAATAACAGTAAAACAAATTAACAGAAACAAAATAACCAAAAACCAAAGTGACCCTTAACAATTTTCAGTTCTTAAATAAAAGAAAAATAATTCTATTTTATTTACATCTCATTATTCTTAAGCAAAATAACTAATAAATGGTTTCTCTTATTATGTCTTGTAAATAGAGAGAGAGAGAGAGAGAGAGAGACAACAATTTAGGTTTATTGTTGGGCAATGGATATAATGAGAGGTTAAAGATTAAGAAGCTAACAAGCTTTTGAACAAACTTTCCTTACAATAAGTTTAATATTTATTAAAATGTCTGATAAGTTTGTCATTTGCTAAAAGTTTTAAATATATTTTCTATTAACTTTATGATGTTTTTTGATTTATTACCCAGTGTTAGGCAATTATAATATTTGTCAAATGATAATTGATATTTGGGGTCAGGGGTATTCCGTTTAAAAAATATGAAAATTATTTTATATTGTTATGCTCCGTTGTCTATGTAACAAAATACTAAGTTATAGAGTTTGGGATTTATTCTTTTATAAGAATTATTTGGTATTAAAAACATATCGTATCTTTATAAAAAAAGTTCCATTAGATTTGTATATGTCCAATGAAAGAGAAAAACGTTTAAAATTTTACTTTTAAAATATTAAAACAACAAAAAATTATTAAATTCATGGTTTTAACCCATACCATCGATATGAGCCTCAAATGGATACTGTCACATTGTATTTTATTTAAGTGGTTTTTGGCAACTTGTCAAAAATGCTTTCAAATTGTAAACAAAACAAAATAAGCTTGCAAAATTAAACTCAGTAACCGTTGATACTCAAATTTCATGGTATTGGCAACAAGAAAATAAAAAAAAAAATTAAAAATAACAGCAGTTTGTTGTGCATATTTTTGCTGAATAGTTATTATGTTAAATTATAAATAAAAAATAAAATAAAAAATACAACAACAAAAAGTGAATTAAAAAATTGCCCCTTAAGGATTGACAGCAACACAAATTCGTCCAGGCACAAAATGGAATTTTTTTAATAATTTTTCGCTTTTTGCCTGCGTCTCTTCTTTTCAGAATAATATACGTCAGGGAGCTGTTATGTTTGTTCTTAAAGATGTGTCAGTTAACACCAGGTTTTTAACATCTTTTCTTCTGACAATGTTTATCAACCAAGTGTTCATGGATATAAAAATAAATGTATGTACTTTAGTATGAATGTGTGTGTGTGTGGAATGAAATATTCATATAAAAACAAGTGTGAATGTATGTATATACTTATAGGTATGCATTTATTATCTTTTGGGTCTTTGAGTCCTTTTCAATCTATTTAATGTAAATATACATAGGTAACATAACCGAACAGAAATTATAACGTTGAATGCGGAAAGCATCGAAAGTAATTGCCTTAAGGTTTTTTTTTGTCCCCTTTCACCTTTCTTTGAGTTGTATTCCTGTTAAGCCGTAAATATAACAAAGTTATTATCTTTGTCGCTGTTTTTAACGTCGTTTACTTTATTGTTTTCATTTTACTTTATAGGGTTTTACTCTTCTCTTTTACAGTTCATCGTTGTTAAAAGGAAATAAAAAAAGAAATAAAAAAGAAGTATGAAACAGGTTAACAATATTATGAGTAAATAATATATGAATATAAAAAAAAATCAGAGAAATAAAATTAAACCAACAGTGAAGATATGTGACAATGCATCTTATAACTAAAGTAAAATAAAATGCTATAGAAAAGCGTTTGGCCTTAAAACTTTATTTTATCATATGCCGTTGAAACGAATTTAGGAAAATCGTTTGTTATACCATATTATGCAAAATTTTATTAAAAATATTATTGTATTGCTTTCTTAACTAGTTAGTTTCTAAGGACTTAAGCAAATGATCGCGGGAAACACTAAAACGATGGCTGAAAACGAGGTTTTTGTGCCTATTGCCACAGTATTTCAGGAAATTGGCAACGAGGAGTATATCTAACAGAATCATGCAAAAACACGTACAGCCCATTTCAAAGAAAATGCAATCTGTATAAACCAAGGCTCTATACGAAATAATACCTATAGTATATTGTTGAAAATATACTAATATTCTTCAGATAATGTACTGTAAAGTTACTTTTGAGCAAGTCCTTAATGTGAAAAAAAAAATAATATGAACTGTTACGGTTGGTAATGTGATTGCATGACACCAAAAATAACGCTAACTCTGGCGGGCATTTGGATGTAAACTGAAGGAAGCATCGTTTTTTTTTATCACATCCCAAAATGCTCTAAAAGGTCTTTACTAGATGTAAAAATAAATGCAAAAACTTAAAAGGTACCTCGCCGAACTGAATTTAAGTATTAAAGTATATTGGTCTACCACATCCACCCGAATATACCTACAGTCTACCTGCTCCTACATTTTTAGAAATTTCTACCAATTTTATGAAAACAACAGTTCATAAATCAAAATAAAAGAAATTATAGAAATTATATTGAATCTATAACACTTAAATAAAACCACGCAGCTGAATACAAACTAATCTATATTTATAAAATATTAATGTGACTGATTGACTGATTGATTCTTCATCGCACAGCCCATTTTTGTTGTTTGGATCTACCAAGAAGAGATTCAAATATTTAGGGGTTAAAAAGGGGGAAAATCTGTAACCTTATACAGGGTGTCCGCCGGCAAGGTATACTACATTGTTTGTTTATAATTTTAACCTGGCTGTATGCGATGTGGCACTGTCTTGTTGATACCACATGTTAATCAAGCCCAAAGCATGCAGTTGTGGCGTTAAAAAGTTTTCAATCATATCACGATATCGCTCCCCATTGACAGTTACCGTTACTTTGATTCCAGTTTAAACAAGTAAAGTCCAATGATTGCTCCTGACTTAATTGCACACCAGACTGTCACTTTTAATGAAAACAAAGGTGACTGATGAATAATTTGAGGGTTTTTCATTGCCCAGAACCGACTATTCTGTTTATTCACATATCCCATCAAATGAAAATGTACCCGTCACTCATTATGATTTTTTCATGAAAATCGGGATTGTCATGGGCGATCTGTAACAACCTATTGGCATATGTACAGCGGCGTAAATGGTCTTCTGGAAGAAGCTCTTGTGTCAGCTGAATCTTAAATGGAAACAAATGCAAATCACTGTGCAAAATTGTGGCCAAAGTTGTTTTTTGAAGACCAAGCTCCTGAGCACGGTGTCGAATTCAGGTTCATGGATTGTTTTGAACACTTTCTTGAGCAGCATAATGTTTTCAGCCGATCTTGTAGTACGTTGTAGTCCCTGCTTGGGCCTATCATCTACAGTCCCTCTTTCTTCGAAACATTTCACTACACTATAAATAGTGCGTCTGGTTGGCACGTTGTTTCTCCCAAAAATTTCACGTAACTTTTTCATCGTCCCAGTAATCGATGATTGATTTTGATAAAATGGTTTAACGATTAAAACACGTTAGTTTACCGAATATTTTTCCATAATAAATTTGCCACGTTTCTATTTTACGATTGCCAAATATGAGCTGTCAAGATTAATGTTTACCAAAATAGCGGCAAAACAAAGTAATATACCTTGCGATTGGTACATATATAACCCTACGGTCAATGACCGGGCACCCGGCAATTTTATAATAATAAAGATATTGCAATAAAATTTCAGTTCTTCGCATCTAAGATGTTTACAAACATTAAAAAATTTAAAAAAAATAATATTATTTATTAGATCAATGTGAAAAACAGTTTAACATTCGACCCCTACGCCGGCCAATGACCGAGTACCCCGGTACCCGTACAGTTGGTTTACTGGTTCAAATCAAGTTTTTGTAGCTCCCATAGGTCACATAGAATTGTGTAAGGGATCAAATTTTTAGAAATGTTTCCAAAAAATATTTAAAAAAATTAAATTAAAATAAAAACTATTTTATATTAAAACAGACACCAAGCTTCAGTAATTATTTTGTGAAAATAATTTGTACCATTTTTATTAAAACAAGGGCACATAAGCCAAAAAATACTTTAATACTCAAAGGAAAACAAGCAGTTAAAAACAAATTCATCTATATTTACGAAATAGTAACGTGACTGATTGATTCATCACAACATAGCCCAAACGCATAAAATTAGAGACAAAAACTTTGGACTGTGGCTTCCCCTCCTGTTGCTCAGATCTACTTAGAAGACATTTTTGAAAATTCAAATATTTTTGAAAATTCAAATACCTGCTAAGGTAAACGAGATGCAAACAAAATTGAAAAAGCATTATATTCTACTCAAAACAAAAGTAGGTAGGTGTCTGGTACTTGTACTGGTACGAGTAAAATTCATATCTTGGAGCCATTACAAGAACTTAATCAATAAACAAAAAAACATAATTTAAGCTACGTTCGTCAGTTTTCTAAAAATAAAAATACGTTTTCAGTCTTTTTTGGGAATTCAAAAACGGGGAAAAAGTGTTAATTGGTAAAAAAAAATACAGATCCGATTTGAATAAAATTTAAACCAAAGGGTTTGTGTGGATATCAAAGATTACTTGGTAGAAAGAGTGAGAATTTAGAGCAACCAGTTTAGGATAGCGAACCGTACCGGGTCCAAGCTAATTTTAAACAAATTTATATTGAAACTATTAAGATAGATATTAAAATAAAGTTAGTTTGAACACCCACAATAACATTTACAGCACACTGTGCAAGTAAGCATATTGTTTATAGTGCACACTTTATTTTAATATTTTTAATTCAAACTTATTTTCCTTTAGTATATTTTCAGCTTTACTTTTGAAAATGGATCAGCAGTAAAGTTTATGTTTATTATCTTTTTTTAATTTATTTTCTGTTGGTTTTTTGTTGTAAACAGAATTTATTAAATTAAATGTGCAAATAATGTTTTAATGAAAAACATAATTGAACATTATGAAAATGTCAATATAATACAGTGATAGGAAAATAAGCCAAAAGGATATTTAAAAAAAAAAAACGTTATATATGCTTAAAAATTAAAAAAAAATTTGGTCTGCTCAATTATAAGTTCTCTTCAAAAAACTTAATGCAAGATAATATATAAATAATACTTATACATTCACAATAGTATAACTAAAAATGAAATAACAAATAAAATTAAATTAAATACACATACTCACACATAAAAATGAAAACAACTCCAATATATGCTACTAAAACACACACACACATATGCACACAGTGCAATAAATTGTTCATGCTACAAGTAATCCATACAAACAAAATTTTTAATTTGTGAAAGAAAATCATCATCATCATGCTGACGATGATGCGCTTAAAGTCAAACAAAAAAATTTATATAAACGACTCAGTCATACAGATGTTTTGTGAGTAATGAGTTAAAGTAAGTAGAGTTAATATGAACAAAAGTATGCAGCTACTCGTATTATGTACATAAGGAATATATCATGTTGTGGTTAAAGTACACTCATTCATGCACATATATGTATGTGTGCGTTTGTTTGTGTGTGTGCGTGCAACATACAATGACAATGAATGATGTACATGCATGTTAAAAAGTGCAAACTTAAGCTGCTTTTAACTCTTCAAAATTGTATACGCAACATATATATGTATGATTGTTTGTGTGCATTCACGTGTATGTTTAAGTAAAAGTATAAATTGCAATATGTCTCGTGACAATGCAATATAAATTCGCTGTCTAGCCACAGTAAGATATATGCTTGTACATATGTAAGTAAGTAAAAATCTGTTTCCTTAAAACAGATCTAGCAGCTTGGAGTTTTAATTATTTTTACAGCCTAACATTGCCTTCTAAGGAAGCGTTGAACATTTGAAATCTTTTTATATATATGAAGACTGATTATGTAGTTTTAATGTGTCTAGGGAGAATGCTGGTATTAAAGATAATTAAAAATTAAGAATTAATTGCGAATGCGTTTTGTAAAAGAATTAATTGGGAGTGCTTTTACCGTAAAAGTTAAAGTTAAACTAAATTTCTGAGTCAGTGATTACAGAGAAAAATATTTTATTTAAGTGTTTTCATGCAGAAACGTCTTATTTAAAAGTTTTCACAAAAAATAACTTTATAAAATAAGAAATTTTTATTAAACCTTATCCACTAAAGTTGCGTAATATTATTTTTGAGGAAGATATTGTTTCGTAGGTTTTTTAATTATTTATTATAACATAAAGTAAATATAACTCAGATATAGTTTTAAATTTTCTTTTTATTCCAGATTATTTAAAAAATGTTATGTTTATTTTTTTTTTTGATAATATTTTTTATTAGTATAAAAATTGAGACAACTTATATATATAGAGAAAATTGTATCCATAAATTTTTATCTGTTAACATTTTTTTAAACAATTTCCATGATGTAGAGAAAATAAATTTGCTCTTTATAAGAAATACATTTTTCTCTTGTAGTAATTAACCTCTAACAAAGGTGGCAAATATAAGATTTTTTAGTTTGTGCAGACGTTCGACAGACATTTAAGGTATTATGATTCATATTGTACTACACTGGCTTATCTTAAATTCTTTTTGAGTGGCCCTTGAATGTAACCGTCTTTCTGCGAAAACCTTGTATTTAAAGTACTTATTACAATTTGAAATATATTTTTACGAAATATGACACACGTAGCTTTTTTATTTCACAGCCAAACCCTACTGGTTTTGTTTGTCAGTCTATGTTTTAACCTTGGTCGAAGAAAACTGAACTCCCAATTATAACTGATTTATACATACTTAAAGAAAAATATTTTTTTTTCAATATATCTTAAGCATATATGTACATATTTTTATTTGCAACAACTCTTTTCTTTATCTGTCACATTGTAAGAGCTTGATGGCAAATTTACTCTTCAAATGATTGTGAAAGTCATTGAAATGCTAATCCAAGATTAGTGATGATTAACGCTGTTTTATGCCTGGTTTGGCGACAAAACATTCAAAGCTGACTTTGTGAAGAGGTAAAGTGATTTAATTGTGCTCTCTTCTAATATTTATTAATTTTTATTAGATAGAGGAACTTCCTAGAATAGTCCCTAAAATAAAATTATTTACTACTTAACATTTTTAGGCCCGTTTTCACATCTTAACAATAAAGTTCAAAATAGTTAAAGGTACCTACAGGTATAGTGACTAATAAAGTTGCTTTTAATTATTTTTCGTTTTTACAACTTCTGTATAAAATAAATTGTATAACTTCCAAATTATGGCAATACTGGTTTTTGTTTATCATAGACCACAACCTTTTACATACAAAGTAGTGGGTTTCAATAGTTGAAAAAGAAAAAATGACAATTTCATCTAGTACAGACAACCATAATTTAACAAACCCTACGTTAAAAGTAAAGGTCGGGCAATCCTAACTTTAGCACAAAGATGAAATTTAGCTTAAAGTATACTTATGATACTTCTTTTTTCAGATAGCGTCTGTACTTTTACTATTGCTAAGATGTGAAAACGGGCCTTAAAGAATAATATAGATTATAATATGCACACATTCATATATAGAATAAATAAAGACTAAACACAAGATTTAGTTTTAGCCAAAATGTTAGAACTAATGGCTTCTTAGCCCTACGGTCTATGACCGGGTACCCGGGTACCCTTTTTATACCCTTCACACACACACATGTGGTGAGGGTACATATAGGTATGTCATTCCGTTTGTAATTTCTACAATATTCATTTGCGA
>NDXZ01026021.1:4240-22848 GCA_003055125.1 Paykullia maculata | reverse complement strand
TCTTGTTCAATGGCTGAACATGACGATGACTAGTCAAGACGCAAGACGTAAAGTTTATAAAAATGTTTCTCCACAGTTAACGCCATTTGTGCAGTTAAATTTCGATACTCGATCCTTTAGTGACAACTAAGTCATTTGCCCTACATATGTTATTGTTTACAGCAAAATATTTGCAATTTAATTTTTTATTCTTAAAAACAATGCGTAAAAACTGTTTTTCTTTTGAATTAAAATTTCGTTAAATTTTTTTTTTTCAATTTTTAAAATATCGGACAAAAAAAAATCATCAAAGTCAGAACGTAAACAATTTATAAAATCCCCGTGATAAGAAACTTCTATTTATATTGTTTAAAATAAACGTTAAACTTTTTCTTAACATGCGATAATGGCTTTAGGCTACATTATTATTTTAATTAAGTTTGTTTAAAGTTTAATTACCACAGCCTGAGGAAAAGAAGTCAACGACAGCATGTTCTCAACTGTAATTTAGCTGAAAAAGTGTTGCTTACAGTGAGTTTAATGCGTTTTTAAAGTGCTCGTAAAGTTTGTTAATGCATCTTAATACAATTAGTAGATATTTTTATAGGCTAATTAGATATTTTTTAATATTTAAAAGAAATATATACATTTGTATATATACTTACTATATACATAAGTAGGTATTTACATGAACAAAGTTACTTGTATGTTAATGACAATAAAAAGTTTATTTAATAAAAATAAAATTAAACTTGTATTTCAATATACATACATACATCTTCCTTGAAAAAAAATACTAAAATTAACAAAAATTATAAGAGTTAATATTCTTTTATATACAATTTAAATTGGTTTTATAAGAGAATGTTTTATATAAACCAGAGGTTGCCAACTTTTTCTGACATCTGCGCAGCAAATTAATTAGGTTTAAATTTATAAGAAATAACTTTCAAATTTTACAAAAATTGTGAAATTTATCTAAAACATTTTATATAAATAAGATTTTTGTTAACTGTTTTTTATACCCTTTACCAGAGGTGACAAGGGTAGTGACAAGGGTGACAAGCGTTAGTAGTATCGAACAATCAGAAATTCTCCTGAGATGTTTGCTATTGAAATCCAGTAAATTCGCTTAATAATTGACCGAGATATAAACCAAAAAAGACGACTACCTATTTTTTATACCCTTCACCAGAGGTGATAAGGGTATATATAAGTTTGTCATTCCGTTTGTAATTTCTACAATATTCATTTGCGACCCCATAAAGTATATATATTTTGAATCCTTATAGATAGGGAAGTCGAATGAGCCATGTCCGTCTGTCTGTCTGACCGTCCGTCTGTTGAAATCAAGTTTTCTCAGCACTCCGATGTCGTACGGACGCGTTAGTGGTATCAAACCGAGATATAAGCCAAAAAAGACGACTACCGTCTGTTGAAATCAAGTTTTCTCAGCCCCCCGATGTTGTACGGACGCGTTGTTGGTCTTTTTTTTTACTCAAAAATTATTATATTTTTGTGTAAGACATGCCTTTTGGGGAATTTCAAAAGAAAACAAATTTCCGAGATATAAACAAAAAAATTTACCGAGATATAAGCAAAAAAAAATTTTTTTTTTTTACACAACAAGTATTACATTTGTGTGTAAATTAACACAAATATAATTTTTGTGTAAAAAATTTTTTGAGATATTTCCAAAAAAAAAATTCGAGATATAAGCAAAAAAAAATTCTTTTTACCCATATATACATACATAAATACACGAAGTGAAGGGTATATAAGATTTGGCACAGCCAAATATAGCGCTCTTACTTGTTTTTTTTTTCAATATTCGGAAAATTTACTAAAAATAATTTATAAATAGAAAAATTACTGTAAGAAAAGTGTAGTGTAAACATTTTTAGTATTGGCCTTAAATAATCTTTTTAAAACAATAATCTTTCTTTTCGAGGAGTTCAATTTCGTTCGCCAAAACAAAAGAGAAAACACGATCAGAAATTGCAGGTATTTAAACTGTTTTGCGAGCTTTATGACATGTGGCAACACCTTGTTGAACCACATTTTGTCTAGAACAATATCATCGCATTTAGGCAGAAAAACCTTTGTTGTCATGTTGTAATAGCGACTTGACTTGACTTATAGGAGTTTTGTTTAATGATGCCTTAAGATCTGAATCCGCGTAAACAGTAAGAATTTTTGGTTTAAATTGTTTATGGGCCATCACAGGCGGATTCTTTGAAAACTTTTAAGGACGCACTTTATATACTTTACGTAAATGAATACTGTAGAAACAAACAAGATGACGCTTATCAAAAAACTAAATTTTCTTTTTAGACTCCAAACATTTTCGAATTTTTTTTTAAAGGACAACTTTCAGCTTTTACTAACCAAAAACTTTTAATTTTTAAAAGCTTACTTGCTTACTTATTGCTTGTGGAGAAATACTACATTTGCCAAATTTATAGAGACACATATTTAAGATACATAAATAATAAATATTCGTTAATCTTTAGAGCTTCATTTAATCGATACGAAACTAGAATCAAGAGCAGCAACTCCCTTAAAACTAAAGTAAATTTTATAGTTTTTGCGTTACGTTATATATAAAATATGACGTTATAATATATCCCAATTTAACGTGAACAAAATAAAAAATTACTTTTAAACAGTATTTTTAACAAATAAAATATTTTTCATTCATCAGCCGAAGATTTATAATGGTCGTAAATGTAGTAAAATCCAATTACTTCCTATAGCGAAAACTATATGAACACACAAACATACATTCATACATACATACATGCACATGTAAAGATAAACGGTAAAATCCCCATCATTAGCATGACAATGACGAGTTAAAAAGAATCAAAAGATTAAAGCCAACCAACCAAACTGTATGTTTGTATGTGGCAAATACGAATTGTTGTAAATTTTCTATCTTAGAGAACGTTGACGCAAGTGCAGCATGTGCATCTTTTGTGAACGTAGAGCATTATGAGAATATTTAATTTTTGTTTTTATTACCAAAGAAAAGCTTTGCATAAAAAATCAACTTTATTTACTGCGTAGAACATAATATATTAGAAGAACATTAGACTTCTTTATAAAAAGGAAAAAACTAATAATAGAAAGTAAGAATTGTACTCGTAAATTTTAAAGAAAAACAATTAACTAACAATCAGATAGAAGGTTTTACCAGTAGCAGTGCTCTGTAGTCGAAGAAAAGCACTGAAGGAACTACGAAGCGGTGTACATAATTCTTTTTAAGTCGAAAAAGTGATATCCGACATTGCTGTCCCAAAAAAAAAGAACTTTTCATCCCTGGCTGATCTTAATTTTGCTGCACAAGGAAGTTAGTTCCTGCGCGATCCGGCAAATATATTAGAAATTAAAGACAACAGACTAAACGCTTTTTTGTTGTACCTCTTCTAGAAACAAGTCTTATGAGGGAAAATACTTTGATTAACCTAAGGGTGTTACTCGCCAAGAACACATGTACATATGTATGTATGTTGCAAAACAAATACAATTAAATTATTAAAAAATATGTTATATGCTGAAAAATTTTTGATCTTAAATTAATCTCATACATTTAACCTTCCAACTGCTGGTGGTTGATCTGGCTGTCAGCTTCGCAAAAATACACCAAATAATCAAGGATTGCAAAAAAAAACAAGTTTCTCATTTTGTGACACTTATTGTCATTAATGTCAAAGTGACAGATGTTTTGACGGCATAAATTGAAAGACAGAGAGATATAAACGACATTAACCTGTTTCGTTAAAATATTTCTGCAGAGATTATGGTCAACAAAAATAAAAACAGCTTTATTTTGTAGAAAAACTAAGTACAAGTGGAAAAAATATGTAGCAACATGTGATACAATTAATTTAAACCAAAATAAGTCTAAGGGCTAAAGGATTTAAGGCGGCAAACATAAAGTACATAGTTTTGTAACACTTTATGTTGAGATAAACTTATAAAGAATAAATCTTCAAAAGATTTTGAAAACAAAAATACGTTATTTGAAAAATGTTTTTCTTAAGCTTAACAAACACAATAACAAATGGAATGTCTTACCTTCTTCTTGTTCTTAATAACTGCGATCAACAACATATCATTTGACGTTAAATCTGTTTATAATGACATTTTCATGACGTTAGTGATCATAACACTTTTCCTCTTAGTTACGCCAGTAACTAAAGACCGGCTGGTGTAATAATAATTTTTGATTTCTTTATGGCCACAAAGACAGCTTAAACATGCGTTAACAACATTATTGTCAAATGTCATCCAACATATTCATAAAGTTTTAGATTGAAAATGAAGGTGGTCTTCCTCACAAATGGCTGGCTAATTGGTTTTTCTAACTTTCTTGAGAGTTGTTTGAAGAACACATTCGTACATTGTGTCGTAGTATTAATGTTAAATATTTTTAAGTCTATTTTAGCACAATAACAACAAAATAATTAAAAATTTTCTTTTAACACAAATTGCAATTGGGAAAAATATATGTATGTATGTATGTATGTAAATTGTTGAAGTTAAATTTCGTAAATTACATTTTAAATAATGCTTAGTTTAGACTTGACGCTTTTCACAAATCAAACGTTGTGTACTTTTCATTTCAATACATATATATATGTATATATTACTTTAACTCCCACTGGAGCATAGGTGCCAACTAAAAGGATCGATAGGCCGAGCTTTTGCTGTCCCTGTGTGTACTGAACACCGAGATCAAGTCAGCATTTACCCTTTTGCTCTATGTGTGGTTTCTCGCCCTAGCTCTTGTAGAATTTAAAGCGCGATTGGTATTTAAATTATTTCGATTTTTAACTTTCTTGATAATAACAGGAATTCAAATATTCTAAATAGAAGAAAATATAATAAAACGTTTGCCGCACCGCTAAACTTTCCGCTTTAAATTTCGCTACTAATGCTATAAATGTGCAAATTTCAAATTTTTTAAACATTTTTTTAACAAACCCAAACATACGAATTTCGTGAAATAAAACTGTTAACTGGCAACCAACCATTTTTTTAGAGACACAGCCACCGAAATCAGTAAAGCACGTTTGCTCACGAAAAATAGAGCTAAACTGCAGAATATTTTTTTCAAGCCTACGCCGTCAACAAAAGTGGTCAGCGCAGGTCTCTGTCAGCTGTTATTTTGAAAAAAAAAACTCTTTAATTTGAGGGTTTGTTCTTTAAAGTTTTCATATTAAAACATTTAAATAAATTATGACACCTTGTGACGCTATCAACAATTAATTTATTACCTCTAAGTAGTTTAATCCTTAAGTAAAAATAATCCACAGTTCTTTAATTATATAAGTTGTACTCAATATTAAATAATCTTTAATGTTCTTTCACCCTATAGGAATTTTCACCTACGGCTACATGTACAAGACTTGTATCATTTAAATCAATATTATAAACACACATCACTACACATTTTTCATAATTTCTTTGTTTTAATATTAAAATCTGTTATCACATTTTTAATACTCTATATTTTTTATATTCTTCAGGTCGTAATTAATGTTATTGTTAAGTTTTTATTTCCTTGTTTAAACCGTTCGCAGATATACCTTAACCGTTCATCAACAAAATCAATCGGCAACTAAATTTTTCTTTAGTTTGAATGCAACTTGCTGCAAGTTTGGCTGGTTCCAACCAAAATCAAACATGTGTGAATTGAATTCATACATTTAAAATTACAAAAGATGTTGTACATACATATGTATGTATGTTCTCGTGTGTAAATAAATGTCTACAAGATCAAGGTCATATTTATAGGGAGGAAATGTTAAGCAAAAAATGAGTCAAAACAGCAAATTCGTTTTCGGCCTATTCACCTAATGAACGGGAAGGTGGTCGAATGCCGTAAATTACATTCAAATAAAATGGCTTAAAATTATATTTCGAAAAAAGCTAAGATCACAGCAATCAACAACATTTATTTGTGTTTTTCAATAAAAGTTCTACATACTATTTATAACCGCAGTTCCTTCAAGATCCTTTTGAATTGAACCTATTTTCAAGTTCTCTGTTAACGTCAATCACTTTAATTCAATTTAAAAAAATTAATATTTATTTAAACGAGCCTTATTGTAACTACATATTTTCGTTTTGAATAAATTTATTTTTACAATTTTTTTTTACCTTTACTTTATAAACGTAAAATATTTGTGAAATTTCATAAATGGAATCGTCACCTAATTTGTTGCTCTTATCTTTTACTCTTAACATTTTATACACGCAAAGCTACATAAGTGCAAAATAATATGTAAGTTATAACACCTTTATAATTCATGTTATACAAAATATCATCATGCAACTTTTCTCCTAATGATGCATAAAAAATAATTAAAATACTTTTTTCTTTAAACTGTAACGCAATGGTTTATTTTAAATAATTAAATAAAGATCTTGATGAAATTTTAAACAGGCATAATTGAAACAAGTAAAGAAGTTGATGACTTTTGCAGCAGCCAGCCTCTCTTCAATTATATTCGTTGTAATGTTGTATTAATTTATACTTATTGTTAGTAATTTTCTATAATAAAATGATTATTAAATGTACATATCGCTCATTTACTAGAAGAACGTCGTAACTAAATTTTTGGATTTAATGATGCAGAATTGTTCACTATATTATGCTTTATATTGTGCAAAAAATTCATGCAAATCGCGTGTAAACTCACCTCTTGATAGAAGAAAACTTTTTAATATATCCACTGAGTTGTATGTAAATTGAAAACTTTAAATTCATTTTCTGCAAAACTAGTTTTCATAAGTTATGACGTTTTTCTAATAAATGAGCTATCTTTAAAATCTTTAAAATCGTATGCTGCACTAATATGTTTGTAATTGTTGTTGACAATATTCTTTGCAAAATGTATTTTTTCACAATTTTATTTCATATGCTTTTAAAATATTGTAAAATTAAAAATACACGATAAGCGATAAAGGGGGAGCTGTAAATCGGACAAAAAAAATTTTTTTTGGTATTGGAAATGTTTTTTTATAATATACATATGTATATATATAACGATAGTGAATGTCGGATTTTGTTATTTCACGTTAAACGTTACAAATATATTCTATTATAGAAAATAAAATGATTTAAAAGTGTAAGACGAAAAGTCGTCAAAATAGCGCAATCACATTCAATGGAAGGCCTCCAAGTAAGGTATTTGTTGGATAAACTGCAACAGAGGATAGATGGAGTTTTAAAAAAGTAATGTCTCGATTGTTGATGG
This sequence comes from Paykullia maculata, assembly GCA_003055125.1. NCBI lineage: Eukaryota > Metazoa > Arthropoda > Insecta > Diptera > Rhinophoridae > Paykullia > Paykullia maculata. Next base: position 15,601 of record NDXZ01026021.1, on the reverse strand, counting down.
AAGTTTTTATATTCCTGTTTAATATCCTGTTACACCGTTGCCAGTACGTATTTCAATCTGTAATTATGATACATTCGTTTTGTAGTCTAAGTGACATTCAGACTTCTCTCATTGTTATATAAATTTCTTTGATAACTCTAGTCTAATCCATATTATTAAAAAAAAAATTTTTTTAACTTTAAATAGGTATAAAATCAAATATGCAAAAAACTAGTACTAAAAGACTTTAACATTTTTTAATTATTGTATTAACGCATTGTTTAATTAAGTTACATATGTATGTTTAATAAAAAAAATAAACCAATTTTACACATACATTCATACACATATTCCTATACCGTCGACTTCCTTATTCTTTTCTACAACAAAACTTAAACAGCAGCTACAACATTTTAACATCAATAGATCATCTGCTGCATGACGTCACATAAATTTCAATTTTTGTCGTTTAATCTACAATTCAAAATGGACGAGATTGATGTTTTATTGTCAAAGGAAAAATATACAAAATGAAAAATCCCAGCTGCCTGGTTTTTTGTTTTTTTTTTCAAGAAGAAAAAACAAACAAACCATGAATAATGTAAAAAACATTTCACTTTTGACTCTAGTTTGTCTAAAAAGTAAAAGAAACCCTTTTTTCTTTTGCTTTGTTTGTGGTGGCAGTTACAAATCATTGCTATAATGGGGCATCAGCATCTTCATGAGGCATGATGACAATACTCGTTGGCGTAACGAAAACGACAATGATGTTTTAGCTGAATGTTGTTGATGCACTTTTTATGTTGCATTTTAAAAAATGTTTGCAATAAAATATTTGTGTTGCATGTTTTTTTTTTTAATTATAATTCACTTTTCATTTTTGTTGTGGATTTTATTTTTCCAAACCATGCAACAATACTACATTGTGTGTGCAACATTTATGAATGTTAATGAATGTTACTTTTATTTAATACCAATTCATTAAAATTTTTATTAATACATTGCAAACATAAATGTATAAATACATTAAAAATATGTATAAATACATTACAAATATATTCTAACTATATATATCTCTGATATCGGAAATAAAAATAGAAACTATGTTAACATATTCATACATATAATATGTATATTTCAGAAAAATAATGTTAATCTTAATATAGGGCTGCTTTTTTCTGTACATATGTATGTATTTATTGCCGGAAATATATGTATGCATGTATACATATATTAACTTATTTGTTTTTAAATATGTACATATTTGCTTTAATTGGTTCAAAATTAAACAAGTTTTTTAACATAGTTGCAAGTTTAAATAAAAAGTTCCAAAAAGCATAAAAACTGTAACAAAAATAGTTTGAAATGTTCACATTTGTTATTATAGCGCCGACTATATTTCCTATTACTAAGTCCCAGTTTACTAAGCAGAAATTGAAAGGCAGTAAGGTAAAGTTTGTCGACGAGGATAAAAAATATCTGCCTTTCAAATGCTTTGTAAATTGGGACTAATATAAACGGGTGGTAAATAAAACATTACTTCGACATACATATGTAAGTTATCCATATTATTGCTACTATAGACGGAGAAATAAGTACACCGTTTAAAAATTATGTATATTTAATTCCACAGATGACAAATTTCATTTTATTGCCATAACATCAGAGTATCCAATATTTCTTAGTGCCAATACAAAATAACTATGTATTCGTAATACATACACACATATGTATCTTGGTTTTTTTTTTTCTTTGACATATTTCTATAAGATAATTAAACACGCAAAGTTCGTTTAAGAAATTTTATCTAAAAAATATGTACATTTACTAAACATGCTGCAACACCAGACGTCACTAACTAGATAATGATTAAAATACTTAAATCTGGTTATTTGCGTGTTTGTCATAATTTTAAAGTTTTGCTGCTTTTTTTTAAAGGAGTTTATTACGCAAAAAATGTAAATAGAAGGAGAAAGTGAAGTACATACATATGTACATACATATCGCACACCCAGTTCAAAAGTGACACAACTCAAAATTTTTAATTTTTCAGAAATCGAAATAAACTGTTTTTGACGTAGATAAAAATAGTTAAAAACAAAAACGTTGAACCGTTGAATTCGAATTAAAACTAATTAGCAAGTGTATTGTGCATAGTTTAAGCATATAAAAGCGAAAAATGACAATTTTGAGTTGTGTCACTTTTGAACTGGGTGTGCGATATGTAAATGTATACATATATGATTTATATTAGCCGTGCATGAAAAATCCAATATGTACGATCAAAAAATTTACTATCAACATTAAGGAAATATAAATCTTATCAAAATTTAAATTAGATAGAAATTTACTAAACATTTTTTTATTAAAAAAAAACAATACAATTTTTAGATTTTTTTTTAATTTGGCTTTAGCTAATAGTTTTTGTGACCAGCACAGTTAAAACTAAAGGAAGTTAATATGACGCTAAAATTTCGCATACAATATGTATGTATGTAGGTATGTATTCACTAACAAAAAATTAATTATCCACGCACATTCCTACATTCATATGACATATGTGTGTATTTACAAAAAGGATTAAAAAAACTGCCATCCCTGACCCATCATAAATTTAAAAATATATGCAAAGTAATATACGATTTTACTGAAACTTAAAATTTAATAATGGCTTTTATAAAAATAAAAAAAACTTTTTTTAGTTGTTCAAAACTTGTTTAATTTAATTTAGATCACAAAAAGCTCGACAACTCTACAAAATAGAAAGTGTGGATTCCATTAAAAAAATGGGGACGAGGCAAAAATATCAACACTGCTAATTGTGCATAGAGAGTGGTGCCAGAAATAAAAGGTAATTTCCCCATTTTCGGAATGCTAATGAGCATAATCATATATATTTTTAACAATACCTTGTCGATTTATTGCTCACAAAAAGTAAACCAACTATTTTATCCTGCAACAAAAATAATCCCATTATAAAAATACTTTATTATAAAATTTGCAGAGTATGAAAATTGATTAAGAAAATACAAAAAAATAGAATGGATTTTTTATTTTTACAAATTTCTTAACATGTTTAATTTAATTTTCAAGAGTGCTCACAAAAAATTAATTACAAAAAAATATGCGAATTATATATATGTATGTATGTATATGCTTTTAAGTAAATACACGAATCATGCACTTACATATATAACGAATATTTTTTATATACTATATTATACGACAAAACAATTACTGGCTTTATATAAATTCAAAAACAACTTATGTATACATATATTTAAAATGATTATTTTTTTAAATTGGCTTTAAAGCAAGCATATTACGTCTCTGTTTCCCTTTATATTCCCATTTTTTTTTGGCGATTTTTATCTTTAATTTTAGCAATTAGTGATATAATATTTCTGGCAGCCCTGCGATCGTAATGGTTTTTCTAATTTAACAATTGGCAACACTGTTAAAATTTCTTTTTATTTTATAAACGACAAGTGGACAAAAGCAAAAGCTTAACCATGTCTGGAGAGGAAACGTCAGCTGATCGTAATGTCGAAATCTGGAAGATCAAGAAGCTTATCAAGAGCCTGGAGATCGCACGCGGCAATGGCACCAGTATGATTTCATTAATCATTCCACCCAAGGATCAAATATCTCGTGTGAGCAAAATGTTGGCCGATGAATTTGGCACAGCCTCAAATATCAAGTCTCGTGTCAATCGACTATCAGTTCTTGGTGCAATTACTTCGGTGCAGCAGCGTTTAAAATTGTACACGAAGGTCCCGCCCAATGGCCTGGTCATATATTGTGGTACCATTGTCACCGAGGAAGGTAAAGAGAAAAAAGTCAATATTGATTTTGAGCCATTCAAACCGATCAATACGTCATTGTATTTGTGCGATAATAAGTTCCACACTGAAGCACTAACGGCACTCTTGGCTGACGATAATCGTTTTGGTTTCATTGTGATGGACGGTAATGGTGCCTTATTTGGTACGCTTCAAGGTAATACACGCGAGGTATTGCACAAGTTTACCGTCGATCTGCCGAAAAAACATGGTCGTGGTGGTCAATCCGCTTTGCGTTTTGCGCGTTTGCGTATGGAAAAACGTCACAATTACGTCCGCAAAGTAGCCGAAGTGGCAACACAATTGTTCATAACAAACGATAAACCCAACATTGCCGGAATGATATTGGCTGGTAGCGCCGATTTCAAAACCGAATTGAGTCAGTCTGATATGTTTGATCCCCGTTTGCAATCCAAAATTATTAAACTCATTGATGTTTCGTATGGCGGTGAAAACGGTTTCAACCAGGCTATTGAATTGTCAGCCGAGTCATTGCAAAATGTTAAATTTATCCAAGAAAAGAAACTGATTGGCCGCTATTTCGATGAAATTTCCCAAGATACGGGCAAATACTGTTTTGGGGTAGAGGATACGTTACGCGCTTTGGAATTGGGTTCGGTTGACATTTTGATTTGTTGGGAAAATTTGGATATACAACGTTACGTCTTGAAGAATCATGCTAACGCCTTGGCACCCACTATTTTGCATTTAACGCCCGAACAGGAAAAAGACAAATCACACTTTACCGACAAGGAAACGGGCGTTGAAATGGAAATGATTGAATCACAACCATTGCTCGAATGGTTGGCCAATAATTATAAAATGTTTGGCGCCACTCTGGAAATTATTACCGATAAATCGCAAGAAGGCAGTCAGTTCGTTCGTGGTTTCGGCGGCATTGGTGGCATATTACGTTACAAGGTCGACTTTCAAAGTATGCAGCTTGATGAATTGGATAATGAAGAATTTGATTTAGATGATTATTAGACAATTTTTTACATATTAACAATAACAACTACAAGACAAATAACAACAGATGATAAATTTTTTAAACGCAGATAAATCGTGGAAAAAAAGGATCGACAAAAAGTTTTTTTTTTAACAAATTTGCTAAGCAAGAACTTACGACATGCAATATTCAGTTGTTTCAGGGGGGAAAAGGTAAATGGACATTTTAGTAAAATTCTTAAAAGTCAAGTGTTATGGCAATTAAAAAATTTGTAAAAAAAATCAATTGATATTAAAAATAAGAAGTACATAATGAATTTTTTAAAAAGACTTCATTAACACGATAAAAAAGTTGTTCGGAATTAGTTGCATACTTTTTGTGAATAAGAGGTTTAAAAAAAACAATAAAACTTTTATGCAACTATGTAATATGAAAAAAATTACTGTGTTTGTGTTGTCTAAATGAAGATTTCATTGAAATAATAAAAAAAAATTCTAATTTTAACAAAAAGGATTAAAGATAAATTGTAAAAAGAGTTGTTAATAATTTTAACAACATTTTATAGGCGTACGATAAAACAATTTAATTTAAATCAATCGAAATTTTATGGTCATTATTATTGTTGTTTTTATTGATTACAATTTTTGTTTTTTTTTTTTTTTNNNTTTTTAATTTAACTACTTTTAAAAATGTAAGTTAGTATCTAGTTAACAATCCTTTTAACCTTGTACCAACAAACAATTGAAATTGTTGTGGCTCTTCTTAGCTTATTGATAAAAAGAACTGTATCCTTATGAATTTATCATCTACGAAACGGGCTCTTCCATATTTTCAATACAATTAGAAAAAGTCATCATCTCTACCACCAGTCAATTATTATACAGCAAATTTAATATATTATTTAAATACAAACATAAAAAATAAAATTTAACGATCATTGATAAATTTGAGATGGGCTTAAGTTTGAGTGGCCCTTTATACCCTTAAAACTTGTTGATCAAAAGTTGAAAGAGAATAAGCTCAAATTTTCTTTGATCGAATTCAAATGATTGGTTGTTATAATTCAAAGGAAAACACATTTGCCTTAATAGTAGAAAACTTTATACGGGCTTTTTTATATATAAATTATTTGATATTGCAAAATAAAAGAAATATATAATATTAAACTAATATTTTTGGGCGCCAAACTTATTTTATTTCTTTTTTTTTAATATTAAAAAATCATGGTAAAAAGGATATTAAATTACTTTATTACAAAAAAGTTTTTTTTAAAAACAAAACCCAAAAATTTGTCTGAAAAAACTAAGTTGTTTCTTGCGAATCATCTTTTAAGATTTTCGTAGAAATTTTTTAAAAAGTTAATATATACACAATTTTTTCTAGACTAAGGTAGGTACTTATTATTTCCCGGTACTGTTTGTTTTTCTGTGTTAGAAATAAATAATTTATATACAAATATAATATATGAGTCATTAATGTTTTTGCGCACATTAGGCATTATTAAGTGCGAAATTTCTTGTTGATAAAAAGAATCTTTTGTGATACATATTAGCAAAAAACTGACAGTTTAGTCGCAGACATTAATTAATTTTTATTTTTTTTTTTTTGTATAATTCTTATTTTATCAGTGTTCTTCTAATTATTTTTTAATCATTGGTTAGAGTAAATAAAACGAAAATATGTAATATATAATCTTTAGTAAAATTATAGATTTTTTAGTGAGACTGGCTTTAAACGCAGTACACAAAAGGTTCATTTTAATTGCAAATTTTTTAGTTAAAAAATAGTTTAAACCAAAAAAAAAACATTTGTACAATTTTGAAAATTTAAGAAACAGTTATTGCCATTTTTAAAACCAGGCACTTAACTACGACGTTATAACGATTTACTATTTGTTGGCAATTAAAAGAAATTAAATAATTTTTCAGTTTGAACAGTTACCCAAATTTAAATGCATCTTCATTAGCCATTACAGACTACTATAACGGCACAGTTAAATCTTTTTTAATAACTAGTGACAATTATCTCCATTTCTTTAAATAAACATAATCAATGGCCTTACCTTCCTAAAAAAGTTGTTTCATTATTTCTTTATGCCAAAAAAAAAAAAATAGTCAGATCCGAAAAAAAATTGGTGTCAAAATGTAAGAAGCTTTATAACAAAAATTATTTTGCTTTAAATAAATATTGCCATGGCCCTCGTGTAGTCCGTATTGTAATACGGAAAAACAAGGTTATTTATATATTAATAACAACATTAACGTGTAGCGTGTATATGGTAAAGATCTTTTATAATTAGTTTATAACATTAAGCTAGAAAATTATTGCTAATCAATTATTTTGAACATATATTCCCAGGATACTACTACTTGCGCTTTACGCTTATTATTTTTGTGTTGACTATTTAATTTAATTATTATGAACATAAAAATTTACACATTCTTTTAACTAAACAGTTTTTCTAAACAGTTGGCAGCGCCGTTTGTCCTTCAAAATACAACGCTGTTACAACTGTTAGCTTTAATACGTAGTTTAACAACTGCGGTAAAAAAATATGCCAAACACATTTCATAGGAAGGTTTTTATACAATTTAATTAAATATTGTAGTGAGAATATTATAGATAGTTGAATAGTTTAACGCAATAACAGATAATTTAAAGATATGGTGGATTTAGAAGGTATAGAGAACGCAAAACCACTACCAACAACCGACCAAACACTCGAGCAATTATCTAACCAGGCGACAAAACATCAATTGTGTCGTCTCTGTTTACGGCAAAATGATGCGGACGCAGATAAACTTGTAGATATATACCATGAGCCGGGCTTAGATGAGGAAGGGAACAAGGCCAAGGCTGTTGAGGATTTGCTGTATGAACTGTTTAATATAAAGGTAAATAAATATGATTATAAAAGAGCAATTTAGGTGTTTAATAAAATTTTGTTTTTTAGTATGACAAGTCTTGCATTGAGCTGCCTCACATAATCTGCAATCATTGCTGGGATATGGTGCAAGCTTTTAGGAGCTTCCGCAGCTTAGTACAACAATGTGAGGAACTTTTGCAAAAGCGTTTTAAACTTTTACAAACCAATGCTTTTTTGGCTGACAATGAGCATAGTAGACCCGGTCTGAACGGCAATCCCGGTGTTTTTGTACCTGATGACGACTGTGAAATAGAAGAAATTAACCCTGAACAAGATTTTGAGAGTTCTGAGGATGATTTCTCAATGGAGTCTGAGTTCGAGCCAGAAGATGCGATTACGCCGGTAAAAGTTAACGAATCTAACTTAGTCCCCAATGTAAATGAAAAAAATGTAAAAAATACGCCGAAAAAGCCAATTTCCTTTGCTAATGCAAATGAGGTCAATGCGGTAGTACACAATGATGTAAATGAGCCCAAAGAAATGCCACCGTCTAATATAAAAACCGATCATATTAATTTGGAATTTACAATTAAAAACACCTATTCCTGTCAGTATTGCGATATGTCGTTTACCACGCAAAATGATTGTGCAGATCATGAATCTCGACACGATCCTAGTGCGCCATATCTGTGCAACTTTTGTCCCATGCGTTGTACCAGCCGTCAAGTCTTGATTGGTCACATTAAAGAGATGCATGATCCCGATAGACCTTATATTTGTGCCATATGCAATAAGGGCTTTTGCAGACGTTCCGATCTTAAAAAACACTCAATAGTTCACACAGGTGTAAGACCGTTTTCATGTCCCATTTGCTCCAAGAGTTTTTCACGCAATACAAATCTTACCAAACACATGCGTATACACAGCAGTATTAAACCTTTTGTCTGCCAGCATTGTCCGCGATCATTTACCACCAGCACCGAGCTCTTGCGTCATGGACGTACTCATTCTCAAGTTAGAGCTTTTAAGTGTCCTAGATGCCCTGCTACTTTTGCGCGAAAAGATAAATTGCAAATGCATGAACAGGCTCATTATCGTAAAGAATCAGAATTCCTGATGAATCAAGCAAAACAACCGGGGCAACAAAATCCGCCTTTGCCACCACAAAATGTCGAAAATCTGGAGAACATGGTAGTGCCAATTAATCCATACGCAAATGCAGATCTTAGTCAACCCCATTTATCGGAGGATATACAGCGTTCAGCGTTTACCGCCAGTCCGTTCCAGCAAACTAAACCTGTATTTCAGCAAAACAAACCCACGCCTCCTCAAAAATCCTCACATGGCCGCATACACACATGTGACATATGCAACAAATCATTTACTAGAGAACGTGATCTTCATCGCCACCGGGCTTTACATTTAGATACGCTCTTCACTTGCAAACAATGCGGTCTTGGTTTCAGTCGCCGCGAGAAGATGGTCCGTCATGAACTGGAACAACATGGTCCCCAGTATCCTTGCGAAATATGTCGTATTACATTCCACAAACGCGAAGAATTAGAAATACATTTAAAAATGCATGAACTACAACAAAATGCAGCCTTATCAGCACATCAAGCGGTGTTAAATTCTGTTGGTGTAGTTCATTCACCACTAGAACTAACCCAAATTCGTCATTTGGTATCACAATCATTGCAACAACCTCAACCGCCTCCACTGCCACCTGTGTCGGTTCTAGCTTCACAACGTCCCTCAGCGGCTGATATATCCTTCTATAGCAACATGGTACCCACCATGAATTTAGGTTTTTACAGTGAGACACGACCTGAAGATCGTAATGGGGCTTAGGATTTATTTTTTATAATTAAAACTAATTTTAAACTTTGTATTAGTTGTGGTATTTTTAATAAACTTTCCATACATTTATTTTTTGGCATTATTCATATTGCTCATTTGCGATAAGAGCAACATAGTTCTGAATGAAATAGATTTCATTGCTTTACATTGTTTTTTTTTACGAAATTCATTATGAGTGAAAAGGTTATATATGTGTGTATGTATGTATAAGTCGGTCATTATGTCACTCGGTGTCAACCTTTGATCGTCAATATGCAATAATCGAAAAACAAAGCAAATAAAATTATATTAACAAACATCCTTTGTTTATTTTTGTGTGGAGAACAAAGAACTAAGTTCAATAAAATATAACAAAATTTGGGTCTTAGAAACAAGTTTTATTATTTCGTAACGCAATGTTTTAGTTGAAAGAATTAGGGTGATTTATAAAAATAATTTTTATCGACAAAATAAACTTTGAACAGAGAGGCGCGAGCATGCATTTCAAAATATTCAAATCTTAGCGCTGGCGAATGTTGAAAACTGTTTTTCCAACGGAAAAATTTGTAGATAAAGAATTTTTTTTAAATGCCCCTATAAAGACGTTTTTTATATTGATATTTAAAAAAAATTTTTTTAAACTTTTAAAGAGAATTTATTAAAAAAATGGTTTTAAATATTTACTTTATGAAAAATATTAAAAAAGAAAATTATAACGAACAAATGTTTATAAATAATAAAATTCCGGCAACACTGAAAGGAATTTACGGTTTTTATACCCACCACCAAAAGAGGTATGCCATGTATACACTTAGTCATTCCGTTTGTAACACATCGAAAATTTTTCCAAATATCAGGCAGATAGTGGCCTGAGATAAACAACAATTATATGACTTCTCGTATATATAAATATTATAATAAAAACGGTTTTTAACACTTCGATTTTTGTAAACTGATTTTCTATTTGAGAAATCAAATGACGTTAGTCATATAGCATTTGAAGAAGTAAGATAAAGAAAGTGGGCAAGATTCATTAACTTTAAAGCCTATTTTTCATATATGTAATTTAAAGCTCTATGTCGATGTGAATTATATAAAATTAGAACGTTTAAAATAAAATTACCGTTTTTGTAAGTCATATCAAATTCAAATTAAATTTAAGGTTAACTTGAGAAAAAAAACTTTTGGCAATTTACGTTTTTCTTAAAACATCTTACATACTAAAAATAAATTATAAAAACGTTTGAAAAATTAAAAAATGTATAGAAAATTTAATACTAAAATTTCTAAAAATATTCATATCAGAAAAGGGGTTGAGAGTGATTTGAGGATAAAAGCTTTTGAATTGAAAACAAAATGATGTTTTTTTAAGTTAAGAAAGCAATTGTTTTCAAATTATTTAAAATCATTCTAAAATAACTTGAGCTTCAACCTTTGTGTTTGCTGGCTGTTTGGAAAGATTGAAAAAAAAATTGCATTTTATTTCAGTTTGTGTTAAAATATAAGCCTAAAAGGAAAACTATGCACTGATGGTGGGAGTCTTAAATTCGACATGGCCGAATGTAATATTTTGACTTGTTGTTATCAATGTGATTGAGCGTAGTTTTATACGGTGTATAAGTAGTAATTGTGGTGGTTGTTTTTTTGCCTCGTATTATCATTCAGAGACGGACATGCTCTTTGGATTGTGAGTTTAATTGAATTTAATTCAGTTTCTTACTGACATTTGGTCCAACACCACTCGTTCGCGTAAGTGGTGGTGTTGTTGTCTGTCTATTAACAGTCTGAAAATCTAAATCACATCTATATTCAAAAACTGTCAGTCTATACCGTTAATTGACTGGACTGCGTTTTTCTGAAGCACAAATTATTATTATTGTAATTGT
>NDXZ01026016.1:5763-30788 GCA_003055125.1 Paykullia maculata | reverse complement strand
AAAAAAAAAATAAAAAAAAATACAAGATATTAGTGGAGTTCACACAATGCATTAGTTACACGTTTCTTTCTATACATTTTTAATAAAAATATATGAAACGAAGAATTTTTACAAAAGACAATGAAAGACCGAAATAAAAATCACAAACAAACACAATATTTTAAATAAAATGTTTATAATTAGTTTTTGTAACAAAGAAGAAAAAAAACAATTTTAGTAAAAATTTGATTTGAAATAGAAATTTATTTATTTTAATAATTCAAGCTTAAATTTTTTTTGTATACAATATTAAAAAATTTAGCTTAACGTTGTTTTAAAAATTAAATTCGTGTTTACCTGCAAATATGTTTGTGCGGTTTAATGGTGCGTATAAGTTTTACAATAAATAAACAATAAACCTGATAAATATTAATCATACGCCCCGAATCATTAGAGATTGTTCTTTTGAAATTATTTTCTATATAAGAAATATCAATTTATATAATGCACCATTTTTTATTATATATATTAAAACCTACGATAAATTAAATGCTGCCAACTCCAGATAAATTCAGGTGACTTCACACCGAATTTATAGTAGTAGAAGGTAGACATTGTTGAAATTGTATAAAAGTATTAAATTTTAAAGTTGAAATTTTTATCTTATATATCTTGAAACACATTAAACTTTGGAAATGTCTTAATGTTCTTTAGTTTGTGCGCAGTCATTTCGTAGGCAAATTGAAATTTCAGCATAATTTTATTAACATTTTCCATTTTTCTTATAAACCTTTTTTAGATACAAAAGTATATACATATGTATATGTATGATTATATGTGTGCCTGTGTAAAAGTACATACTTATATAAAATAAGAATCTTAAAAACATCCGCGTGTCGCCAATCTTATTGATATGCCGCAAATTTGCCACTAAAGAATATATATAGGGCCAAAAGAAAACTGTGTAATAAAATGATAACCCAGTGAACACAGTGATTACGAATATAAAATAAATGTGAGCATGAGATTAAAATATGGGGGAAAATAAGAAAGCTTTGAAAAAATTGAACGTAATAATATCTTTCAGTATCATGAAAAATCTTTAAATATTTTACGAAATGTTTTAAAAGTTATGTAACTCAACGTTAGAATTTTAAATGCTTAAGTATAGACTTTTGAAACCTACTCATTTGTATATAAAATTGTTTACAGGTATGCTTTTGCATGTTTGTGTGTGTGTGTGTATTGATTTATATGCAAATATATAGGGAAGCATAAGTGTGTACAAAAGGCATGTAATAGTGTAACGGCCTTTTATAACATAAATCACAGGATATGTAAGTATGTTCATACACATATACACATTTTACAAACATTCGTAGCTTTTAAAACCTCACTGAAGGATAGGCAGAAATAAAATCCGATGTTGATGGTAACCTTAAAATCAAAGCATGGCAATTTCAAAAATAATCTAATAAAGGCCAAAAATTTATTGACATTTTTCCATTAAAAGAAAATGTCACAACTTATTCTTGTACATAAATATTTCTCGCAATTTTTCTATGAAAAGAAAATATTTAAAAAAGTATGATTTTGTTGAAACAATATAACGCCATAAGTCTATTTTACGATGTGTATCGTTGACTTAGTGTCTAAAAAAATTATTGATTTTAAATCAGAATTGCAGTGATAAAGAAAATATAATTAAATTTTACTATTTAATTCATATATGTTTAAAATGATTTTTAAATGTTTATATTTAAGCAACAATTTAACTGGTCCCAGTTTTATTATACACTTCTGCCAAAAAAAAAAAAAGAATGAATTTTAAAACTGTATTAAATTAAAAGGCAGCAAAAGCAACAAAAAAAATATCGCAAATAGGCAGACATTTGAAAGCAAAAAAGAAAGAGGAAGTATGATACCATTTTATCTTTGCCGAATCTTCAATACATTTCAACTGCTTCTTTTAAGAGTTTTGAAATTTAATAAAATAAAAATTTAAAACAAAAAAAAAAATAAAGAATAAGTTAATATATACTAACTTAATAAGAAGACGAAGCTTCAATAATTTTTTTCTATAAAGATTTTTTGCAAAAATTTACAAAAAATTTCTTCAAAAATAATCTACAAAGAAAAAAATTTTTTAAATATAGAATTAATTTTTAACTTTTTTATTATTTAAGAATTGTTTTTCAAAAAATTAAAATAAAAAACAGTGGCTTTTAATCATTATATAATAAAAAAATTTCTGACAGTTTGTATAGGAGCTGCACCGAAAAAGTTTAATTAAATTGACATTAAATAGAGAAGAAAAAAAATTAACGAAGAACATAAAAAAGTCTTCAGGGTTGGTAAATTGCGTTATAGCTTAGTAAGTATAAATTAAAAAAAGTCATTACTTGATTACTGTATATTGTTTTGCGGAAATTTGTTAACTGAACTTACAAACTTCAATACAAAAATATTTTTAGAATTTATACAGAATTTGATAAAATTTTCGTTTAATTTGCCCCAATACTTTCAATATGAGAATACTTTCCGCAGACAGTTGAACAGCTGAAAAATAAATAAATACACCAACTCAAAATGTTACAAGCATCAAAAATATATACTCAAACTTACAAACACCATCTTTTACAGCTGAAATGGTGGAACATATTTGCAAAAAAGAAGAAGAAAAGGAAACGCTTTATTTACAGCAAATACAATAAAAAATCTATAGAAATGAAATAAAACAAAACGGAAGGAAATTGTAAGAAATAAAATAAAAATTTACTTGGATTTTTGCTATAAAAGAAAGAAAAAATCCTTTATTTATTAAGCATTATTAGCTTTAATGTTTGGTTTGCTACTTCACACCCCACAAATAAAAAAAGAAAGAAAAAAATCCCAAAATAAAAAGGAAGAGTAGTCAAACTCATTTAAGTGTGACCATAATAAAATGGAAAAACTGTTTTCTGCTTCCTCTTTTTCTTTTTTCTAACGTTAAACAAAAAAGTATAAAAAGTACTAGAAACTTATTTAACTTTAAGCATGAACAAGTAGAAAAACTGTTCTTCTCCTTCTTTGTTTTTATCATATTAAGCAAAAATTGTATAAAAAAGACAAAGACGTCTGCCAGTCGATTATTTACATTTACCATCCCTTTGGTCCTTTCAAAATGCTCATTTTTAGTTGTTGTCATCATTAACATTTTTGTGTGCTGTTATTTGTAATTTCAAGCATTAATTAACTTCATTGCTTGTGTGGGTGTATGAGTGTGAGTTTTTAGTTTACATTTTTTTTTAGTATTTGTGTTGAATTAAATAAATATCGTTTAGTGACTGCAATTAGGGTAAATTCAAAGTTTTTTGTTTTCAAAAAAGTTAACGTTTGTTAAAAGATAGCTTGTTTATTTCGTAAGTTTTAAATAGGATTTAAGATATCATTTTAATATTATTCAATTTAACACTGTTACTTTAAATATTAAACCAAAAACCTTACTATTTAAAATAAATCTATTTTTAAATGCGTTATTATTGCAGTCTGCGGACGATATGTTGTGTAGTTTTAGCAGAAGCAAGTTCAATGACCATTATTTATTCTTGCGGAATAATATTTTGTCCTTTTTTTAGCTTTAACAATTAGTAATGAATTTTGTTCTTTTTTTAGAGGAAACAAAAACCTTAATATTTGTCTGAAAGCTGTTGTAAGCCAATGTTGAGTTTTTTGTTTTATTAGTTTTAATGGTACACATGTTATATGACTCACATTAAAAAACATATGTATCTATCTTGTTTTTTCGCTCTTTATACATATGTATGGTTCTCTATAACAACAAAAACATATACCTTATGACAACAATAAACTGCTTTATTTACGTCTTTAATTACAAATTTGTGTTCTATAAGGAGCATTCATAACTTATTAAAAAACTTAAAGAATACAAATTCTAAGCTACTAAGACGCTTTAAGTTGAAGCTGTTTTAACCAACATCTAAGTTTGTTAAGAAATGTCTTAAAATGTCTGTTCAATGATTTATATCTAATTGTTCATGGGTAAATATTGAAAAATTTGCAAATAAAATTTAATAATAAGAAAAAACCTTTACAAATATACAATTTATTTTTAATAGCCAAATTACATTCTGTCTATTTTAAAGGTCAAATTTAGCTGAAAATAATAAAAAAAAATAATAAGTCCTTAATAATTAATTAACCTTTTCACTTTACCGGTCTTTAATGATTGCAATAAAATGCATTTCGTAGAAAAATTCTTAACATTAAAAATTATTAATTTTGCCAACACTACTTAATTATATTTATTTAAAAACTACATACTGGTTTAAATACTCGCCTTCATTTAAGCTGCTTGAAAGCTCTTAAGCTCTTAAAAGCCTTTTGGAATTAAAAATAAATTGAAAATATTATTTAGAAATCAGTTTTCCTTTTTTATTGAATCATATGTTCTTTTTTCTACTTAAATTTAATTCTACATATGTGAAACATGATTTTTCCAAAATTTGGCAAATAACACATCCTCTTCTCTTGGTTATGCATTTAATTATAGTTGGTTTAATTTAATCTTCTCTATTGTTATTGCAAAGTATTTGTTTTCTCTTGCTTTGATTTAACAATTTCCTCATAATTTTGTTAATTCTTGTTATCTTTTAAATGTCCCCATTTTAATTTAATGATGTTTCAAATGAAATCCAAATATTTGTTATTTTCTATGTAAATTAAACTGATAAATGAACAATTAAACATAAAAATACATAAATAAATGATGTTGTGTTTGTACGAACAAAAACATATTCATATGTCAAAATTATTGATATTAGAATTTGTTTGAAATGTATTAAATATTAAATAAAATTTCACACTGGTAAAATGTAGACTGTTAAAGTAAATACACAAAACAATTAGATATTCATTTTCAAAAATTAAACAATCATATTTTACAATTGTGGTAGCTTAACCCTATGGTCAATGACCGGGTACCCAGGCATCCTTTTTCAACTTAAAAAGTCTCGCAATTCTATAATAATAAAGATTTTGCAATAAAACTTCAGTTCTATAATATTAATAATTAGATGTGTAAAACAGTTAAACATTCCACACCTACGCCAGTCAATTACCGGGTACCCCGGTACCAGTACAGTTGGTGTTCCCATAGGTCACCTAGAATTGTATAAGGGATAACATTTTTAGAAATATTCCCGAAAAAAATGATATTGAAAACTAGAAATATCCATTAATAACTGGCTGAGATATAAGCAAAAAAAAAAACAACCACCTTTTTTTGACACCTAAATATTAATAGTTTGCAGCTTTTGGATAACATATAGACATTTGAATAAAACTGGGCTAAATGAGCTTCTGCAAAAAGCATTTTTTTTGTGTATTTTTAAAAATTAAAAAAAATATTTAATGCAAAAACATAATATTGAATATAAAGAAACAAACATACAAACAAAGGGGTACCAGGGTATCCGGTCATTGACTAACGTGTATATTTTTGGTCATTGACCGTAGGGTTAAGTCGAACATTATTGCATTTTTAAGAAATTCTATTAATAAAGAAAGAAAAATTGTACCCTGCTCACATCTTCCGTTACAGTTCTTCAAAATGCTTTTTTTATTACGTTTGTTATTTGTAGAATATGTGCGACCCTGGCTTTGACTTTATAAATTTTAATAAAATAAAAACAAATTCAAAATAATATTAAGTCTTTTAAACACCTACTTATGTATATGTTATCACAAATATACATAAATGTATATAAGCTACATTCATTTTCAAATATTAAAGTATGATGTTACGTTATCATTTGTATAAATATTGGAAAATATAACACTTTCATGTAGGTTTTGCAAGCATCAGAGCTAAAAATATTATGAATTAGGAAGATAATATTATGAATTAAGAGGGGGAGCGAGAGCGCAAACGAGATATATTGAGTTAAATAAAATGTTTATGGAAAAGAAAATAATATTATGATTTATTAAAAATTAGTTATGAATTGTTTTTTTTTATTTCATACTGATTTGATTTAAACGAGACTTAACAGTAGAGACGTCCGTTTAGGGATGCGAAGGTGTTTGTTGCATATTTTTGTAATTCAATTTAACTAAACTGTTTTTTCAGGTTTTATGAAAATATAACTACAAACTACAAAACAGTTGTACAAAAACAAGGATCAAAATGGCAAAAAAAACAGGTGTGTACAAAATAAAAGTAATATTTATTGTTTAAGTAATTTTAGATAACAAAAAAAATATTAATAAAATAGGTACGTTGCTAAAAAAAACAAAAGCACTTATAAAACATCATGCCTTATATTGTTTTTCTGAAAACAGTGGGGTCGTATAAATCAATTAGCATAAAGAAGGTTGTGCTATGCCTTTAAATAAAATTGTTTAAATAATCTTTATTTTACCATCTTAGTTAAGTGCTAATTAAAGTTAAGTGTTAAGTAAAGATCTAAATTATTGTATAACAAAAGTTTATTTAATGTAATATGGTTTTACAATTTTAATTTTTTTATTTTGCTTTCAAATGTTGAATTATTTTTTTAAGTCATTGTTGTAAAAAAATTTTTATATCAATCCTTGTATTGTGAAGTTGTATTATTCTCTTTTGATTCTCTTTGACTCTTTGTGTTTATTTTTTTTTAACTTTATAATTTCAAAGATTGTTATAAGTGAAAGAAAAAAATGTGTAGCAGAATGTAACAGCAAGTAATATTAACAATTTATGCTAAATGTATAATCTCTTAAAATGAGGATATAGAGTTGAAAATATCTCAAAGGCACATACATATATACATACATATGTACGCGAATTGTTAACCTAATGCTCGATTTAATCAAGAGAATTTGGTAAATAATGTTATTTGGAAGCAATCAACTTATTATAAGAGTAGGTTTCAGAGTCAAATTCCTTTGAAAATCAATTATTTCGAAAGAATATTATTATTTATTTTTTCCTATATAATGTTGTATTTTATCTATACTTTAAACGTTTTTAAGTTTTTTTTTTCAATAATTTGTTATGTTTTGTTTTTAAAAAGAGCAAAAAACTTTTTTTGTAATAAATTTTATGCAAAATAAAAAATTACCATATTCTTTGTAATGCAAATTCGTTAAGAAAAAGTTTTTATTATTTAAAACTTTAGCAATTTATATTTGTTATTTATTTACTTATATTTATTTGTTATATAAAAAAGCATTTTATGAATTCCATTCTTGCCGTTACATTGATAAAACTTTGTTAACAAGTACTAACATAAATTGCAACATTAAAATCAATGAATAAAAACTGACAATTACATTATTAATAAATTATTTATTTACAAAGGTTTATTTTAAATGCCATTGTTATCCAATATTCAAATGATAAATATATACAAACATTTTTTATAAAATACAAAAAAAAAAAATATATTGTTTTTTATACAACCAAATAAAATACAAATGTTTAAATATACATAACCACTTGATAAATGCAACCGTTTAAAATGAATTTATTTATATGATTTACGTTAAGAGTTCTTTTTTTATTTTTTTCAAAGTAACTGCTTTTGATGCGTATAAATTTTAGTGCGCACTTTGCACATTTATCTTTTTCTGCGGCTAAATGGTATTTTTTGTTAGAACAGTGGTTTTTTCGTTTCTTTCATTATGATTATAATATTTTTAATTTAGTGCTCTAACAGTAAAAATGAATAGATACAACACAACTTGCCCCTGAAATGAATAGATTATATTATGCGATTTTTGCCAAAGAAGATTGAAATAAACAAATAATAAATAAATGGTCTGTGAAGTTGTGATTACGCAGAGTGTTGCAAGTTTGTCTAAAAATATTTTACCTTAAACAAATTAAACTTTAGACAGTGTTGCCGAAATAGTTGTGATATTAAGGCGGAACACAGTTTTTAATAATTTTTAAAGTCAAAAAAGCATTTTGTATGCAAAAATCGGTAACACTGACCTCTTCTATGGTAGGGTTGAAAGGGCAAAAATGAGAGAAAAATAACGGTCTCTTCAAAATTCTTCGTCTTTGTGTAGTGTTTTGATTTGGTATTTTTTTAAATTTTTTTATAAACTGATGCACAGCTGTTGAAGGATTGGGATCTTCTGAGCTTCACTACATCTTTTACGTGACCTCGGCGGGCATTAGAACGACTGTCCAGCCAGCTCACGGACTCTCATTTGGGGGGGTTTAATTCCTCACCTCTAATCCCAAAGGACGTAGCAAATAAAATTCAAAACAAAACAACTGACACTATTCACCTTTGTGCACGTCTTGAGAGGAAGGTAGATGTAAACCTTCAGTCGCCCTTCCCTACCATGGTCACTTAAATCCATAAATAAGTCCAATTATCTTTATTTATTCAAAAATTTCTTTTTTTGAGTTCCTTATCGTGTCACAGCACTAGGCAGACGATCCAATTCCTTTTTCTTTATAATATCGGAAAAATGTTACCTGTTTATTGCGGACAATTTTTTTTCTACCAACTTCAATGTTAGGCTGGTTTCCCTGGCGTTGAACAAAAAATAAAAGATTTTCCCAGACTGGTTGAGAAACCCGGTCACCGTATCGTTTGGATTTTATCCTTCCCGGGACCTTCAGCTACCATGATATCTTGTCCTATTCAGGCACAAAAAAAATATTTGCACATCAGCACACTTAAACTTCAAATATCTAATAAATACACTAATACATACTTTTTCTCTCCAGAAATATATCAAAAATTAATCAGTAATTATTTTGTATAATTAAATTCAAATTATTAATTATCAATATGATAGAAAAAAAATAATTTTCAAGTTTTTTTAACGCACTGAGCGCAACACGACTTTCTATATTAATCTGCCCGTTAACTTAACTTTGGCCATTAAATCTTTAAACTTCTAGAAAATTAAAATAGAGCACTGAGGGCAAAGTCCAAAAATATATATTCATCTTCCTCCCTTTCATTTAAGTACATATAATCTGTCCCTTTTCCGTTTCCAAATATATTTCCAGGATCCACACTAATAATTTACATATATAAAAAAAAACCTACAACAATTTCACATACAACCTTCCAATGCGACTTTTCTTTCAGTGTACTTAGTCTGCCAACACAACTATCAAGGCGAATATATATCAGGTGGCCTCAGTTAATCAGCTGATTATTTTTTTTCGTCACGATAATGTCAAACTCCATACATAAAAAATAATTTTCTCTCTCTTCTTCGTCACGATAATGTCAAACTTCATATAAAAAAAATTGATAAAAAAATCCTCTCCGAACTGAGGCCACCTGATATAAATTCGCCTTGACAACTATTTTATCCATTACATTTGACAGCGACAAAAAGGAGGGTGAGTTATTTTTACATTTAGCAAAAATAATTTCGTTCTAATATTTCCATTTCTTTTACAGACAGTCAGTGGTAAATTGGAGTACCGTTTCCTTTTTTATTTTCCTATTGACATACATTTTAATATATATTTTTCTTTCTTTCTATTTTCAGTCCACAACATAACATTTGGATACTGAAGCAAACTAGTCACATGCGCCAGTTGCTTTAATTTAATTTTTTTTTTATACATAAAAAGATATCACATAACTAATACGGCCGGACAGTTCTTAATGTTAATGCACCCGCCGTAATAAGTTCCTTTTACTTCCATTTCATGGCTACGGCCGGAGGCTCATACAAAAACAAAAAACATTATATTATTTGTCTCCGATTTGTTGTGTTCAGAGGTTTCAGGGTTTTCGGGCCTTACATTATAGAAGCTCCACAACACATCATAGCTAGACCGCAACCAGTGCCGAGCCAAAACAGTCCGAAAAATAAACAATTTTTTTACATGTTTTTCAAAAGAAAATATAAAAAAATATTTTTATAAAACTTCTATTCAGAGCAGATATGTTAAAGAAATTTTCTTAAAAACATAAAAACTGTTGTTAATTTTTAATAAAGAAAAAAAAATTATTCTTAATTTTGTACAGATTGCTTTTATATGAAACTATCCTCGCCGATTTCCATGCTTAGATTAACAAAAAAATGTTATGTGTTTAAATTTATTAATATTTTCTAGAACTTTACAAACAAATAACTACTCAATTATTTTACTCAAACAAAGTTTCACTCTTCCCTTTTCCTATTCTAGGGACAAGAATACCCCAAAGCATTCATCCAATATTCAAGCATTTAGCACCTCTATCTTATCATTTTGTTTAAATAATATCAACATCAACATTAAATTGAAATGTAAATTTGTTTTTATTTCACTTCCTAAAATCTTCACTTTGTTGTACTGTGGTCCTTCAGTTACTTACTAAAAACAATAATAACAATAACAGCTAAAACAGCTGCATAAAAAAAAGAAAAATAAAATTAATCGAATATACAAAAAAAATAAATAAATAAAATACAGTTACAGTTACAGAGAAAATGAAAAAGAGACACAAGAGCGTAAACAAAAATTGCTCAAAAAACCAGATTGCTGCTATCTTATATGCTAGTAAATCTGTTTACTCATCATTTTTTCTTACAAGATGACAACATGATTAACAGTGTTCTTATGTATAGTAAGAATATAACCTGGTAATAATAAATGAATAAGAAGAAGAAGAAAGCCAACTTACCACCAACATAGATGTCAACTTTTGTCCAATTAAGTTTAGTCGCTATACTTTTCACAGCAAAGGAAATTGCTTCGTATGATGGCAAAAAATTACTAGATTCCTGGAATTAGATAAAAACAAATAAAATTATGTAAAATCATTAAGAAAAAAGGTAAAAGTATAATGACTGTTAACTCGATACTAGTTGCAATATGCTCAACTAACGTTAAGGATAGCAAGGGTAAGCGAAAGAAGGCATTTAATTTAAAGAGTTTAAAATTAAGGCAATTAAATTAATTTTTGACTTGTTTATTGTTGAGTAACTTGTTTTAATTTATTTATTTTTAGTTTTTAGTTTTATCCCGGGTGTAACTCATATAAAAATTTCACAGTTTTAAGAAAATGCAAAAGAATCTTTGGTAAATTTTAATTCAGCTTATTTCTATGTGGCAGACATTGAAAAATAGTTAAATGTGACAGAAAGTGTTAAAGCAAGCAATTCTTGTTATTTTGTATGTCAGTTTTTAACTTTCGCAAATTCTATTCACACACGTTCAAACATGTTTATATATATTTTTCTACTTAAACTAAACTTTAAATTTATCATTTACATAAACAATTAAATAAAAGAGAAACTAAAATGGCGTCTAAATATTAAATTAAGAATTCACAGCTAACCAGTAGGGACACGAAAAAAAAACAAAAACAACCGTCATGAGAGAATTTAGTACAATAGAATCGTGACTAACATAACAAAAAAAAAAGTTATTTAACTGAGAACAAAGCGTTTGCCTGTAAAATGTATATAAAGCTTCCTTCTCGTCATGGTTTGTAACACACGTGAATAAATAATTTTGCATTTCTGAACTGTCAGTTCAATGTAAATTACAATAAGAAGATAATAAAGTTAAAATTTACCTAAAAAAACATGGTATTAAAAATAACTTAGATGTTAATAAATAAATAAAAATAAATTTGGTTTATCTGCTTTTTACTTTTGAAGAAATATTTGTATATTTTTTGTAAACATTAAGTTTGGTATGATTTTAAATTGTAGGAATTTCTGTGCAAATTTATTTCTATAAAGAAATCGTAACTCTTATTTATAATATAAATTTAAATTAAAAATGTGAAAAGGAGGTTAAATCTAAAGAAGAGCATTTTTGGGGAGTTTAGTAAAAATTATTAAACAAAAACAATATCTGTTAAAAAATTGATTTTAAAACTTTTTAACAATTTATTTGTAAATTAAAAATTATATAAATTTTTAATTTTATTTTCTTACAAAAAAATGTATATAATTAAATTTTTTAAATATTTTATTTGAATTGATCCGCTTTTATTTTCGATATATGTAAATGACTTGCCGGCAATACTTTCAAAGTGTAACATCCATCTTTATGCAGATGACATACAACTTACTTCAAGTAGCGCAGCTGAAAACATTGTCACTGGTATCTCACAGTTAAATTTCGAAATAAATCAAATTTATCTCTAGGCTAGTGCAAATGGTCTCTGTTTGAACCTTAAAAAATCGAAATGTATTGTAATTTGCAAAAAAATTATAGCTCAGTTTGTTACTGGGGATATCGTTTTAAATGATGCGAAAATTGAAATCGTTGATAGAGCGAAGAATCTAGGTATAATTTTTAATAACCATTTAACTTGGACAGATCATATAAACTCATTGGTTGGTCAGTCGTATTTTAAGCTACGATCACTCTGGTCTACACAATACTTTACGCACATCAGAGTTAGAATCTTGCTTGCCAAGTCATACTTGGTTTCTTCCTTGTTGTATGGGTGTGAATTATTTGCAAACTGCGACTCTGTTAGTCAAAGAAAACTTAATGTGTTATTTAACAATATTATACGGTATGTGTACCGGCATGAATGCCCAGTTTCAGAATGGCAATTTTATGTACATGCCGCTGGACTTTGGAATAATCTTCCACTATGTCAACAATTAAATTAAGGGTAGTTAATTATTTCAAATAGAAATTTCTAGTCAATTCTCTTAAATAAATATGCATAGGTAATTTATTTAAAAAAAAATGTATGTAATTTTCTAATATACATATATGTTTCTTATTTTTTTATTTTTTTTAATTATATTTTTTCTTTTTTAATTAACTTTTTATTCCAATTTAATAATTGCAAATGTTTTTCTTATGTTTAACGCATTCCGTTTCTGTACTATAAATATAAGATTAAGTCTTGTTGTACAGAAAACAACCAAATGAATCAATAAATAAATGATTTTATAAATATGTGGAAAATTAAAAAAGAAAAGTTTATGAATAAGACTTGGATCTTGTAACTCTTTTAAAAAATATTTAAGCAAATAATTTTGAAACTTCAAGTACTTTTTTTGTATAATGTTTAGTTAACGAAAGCACAATCACAGAAATGGTTAATTCGCAGTTGCTTTAATAATTTGTTAATGCAAATTTATGTAAATCACTATTAATTATAAGTTATAAGGTTTCTTATTACCTATAGCTTATAAATTAGTTTGAAATATAATCCTAAATAGTACATATAAAATATAAATGTTTTTAAGAGAACAATTATTCAGAGCAATTAAATAGTGACAAATGGATATAAATGTTCTCATTTATTATCTTAATTTACAGCAGTGCTTTTAAATTCTTAAATCGTTATGTCTTTTGTTATACATCTTTTCTTATATTACAACAAAGGGCTAAAAGTATACGCAATGATTTTGTAATCAAAGACATTTTAAATTAATATTAATCATACGTAACGATGTGAGATTAAACAAATTATGGTATTTTGCATACCAATAGGAATGTATGTAGGAATGTATGTTTGTTTGTAAATTTAATTAAATATTTTCTTAAAAGGCTGACAAGGCAGCAAGGACATTTTTAAGGACATAGACAAATTAGGCTGTTTGCATATAATACACATCCGCTTGAATAAATTTTGTAGAATTCAAATGAAAATTGTTTGTTTCGTCAATCAATAATAATTTTCGTAGACTTTTTTTGCGCAACACTTTTTATATAATTTTAAAACACAGCAAATTTGTTGGCCCTCCTTAAAACACTTTAAGGTTAAACAAAAAGGGATTCGTCATTGCAAATACCAAAAAAAAAACAGTTTCTTTTTTCCATTAGGATAACATTGGATTTTTATACATAGACAGAAAAAAAACCAAATTGAAAATATAATGATGGACGTTTTTGTTTAAGTATCTTTTGTATAAACTTTTTTCACTGTCAATAGTTCTGGATGCGTTTAAGCCCCTCAGCAAGAGAGCAAAGAAGCAAATGAAGGAACAACAAAGAAAATAGGGTTTAAGTCCCTATAAGACTATGGAAGTGAAAACAATAGATTTTTCAATATGTATGTGTATATGTACGTTCAAAGTCATATAAAGGTTTGAAGGAAGTTCTCCAAATTGTTCAAGAGTTTTACTTGATAAAAGTGAGTGTGTGTGTGTGGGTGCATTTGGTTGTTTGCCCTTTTCTTGTTGATGCTGTTGAGGGAATGTTAACAGGATTGGAATTTTTTTAAATTTATGGGTATATGAGTTTGGATAGTTCGTTAGGAAAGGTTAAAATTAAATTATGGCTAAGAGTGTTTTTTAATTTAAAAGAATTTATTCTTAAGGGAACCCAAGTAGGGCGTTTTGTTGTTAAAACTTAACGATTTGGTTAAAAGTAAAATTAAAAAAGTGTCTATATATTAGGCTTAAGAGATTTATGCAAATAAATTTGTTGATTTGAAATTAAAAGAACAAATTTTAAAAGCATTTCTTTGTATTATTAATTAAGGTGGCTAATGACAGTACTAACTTGCAAGAGCAAGTCCTTAAAACTATTTACAAACTAATGGGTTTTTTGAAAATAAGGGATAATAAAATTAAGTTAAATATAACCCATTACTTGACAACGTCTAGTTAAATTCAAGTTTCAATCAAATTAAACACTTTCTGTAGTCGAAATTTGGTCAAGTTTTGTTAGATTATACTTTAAGTGTAATCAAAGTTTATTTAGCATTTAATCTAAGTTGAAGTTTAATGTAATTTAACGCCAGTCCTTATACAAAACTTTTACTATGAGAACGTATACCCAAGTACAAGTGTGGCCAGTAGCAATATTGTTTCTTTATATTTTGTGAGAAATAAATTTTTAATGCGATTTTAAACATTTAACATTTTAGAATATCCCAAAAAATCAAAACTTTTTTATTGACAATGCCGCTCTAAAAGGTCAACCAAAAGACAAATCCCCGATTCCAGGCAATATTAAGATTAAGAGGGATACGCCAACAAACTGGCAAAGCTGCACCAATCTCCGAGTTATAGACAACGATGACTTACAATTTTGAGCATTTTTACAAACCGGGTGAAAATCTTACCGTGGACGAGCAGTTGATTCCCTTTCGTGGCTAAACGCGTTTCAAACATATATACCATCCAAAGCATTAAAGTGTGGTGGTTATGTGATGCCAAAAAACTCTTACCTACTGCATGGACAAATATATACCAGTCAAGCTGTTACGGAACGGGAAGTAATCAAGACGAATGCGTTATTAAGGATCTGGTAAGCCGTTTTGGAAGTGGACGTAATATAACAGTGGACAATTTTTTTACAAACCTCAATTTACTTCAAAATTGATAGTCGATGAACTTGACAGCAGTTGGACCTGTTCGAAAAGTAATACCCAAAGAAATGTTGGCACATGAAGATCACCCCGTGGAGTCGACAGTCATCGGTTTTGTATCCAACATTTCAATATGCCGAAAAAACAAGGCACTTATTTTTTTATCATCAATGTATGACGAAGATGCAATCAGCACAAGCGGCAAACCAGAAATTATAGAATTTTATAATGGAACGAAAGGAGGAGTGGACATTATGGACCAATTGCTTTGAGAATATAATTGCCAAAGACAGACGAAGCGTTGGCCATTATCTCTATTTTTCAATATGATTGATTTGGCGGCATTGAAGAGCGGTCAGTCAATGTTCAGATAATGCGCAATTTCAACAGGAAACTTGGCATAGCGAGCTTTATGATATTATAATGTCATTTGTCCAAATTTAAAATGGTTTAAGTACTTTTTGTTCCTTTTTCCGCTCGTCTCTTAGGATAGTTTACAACAGCACAATAAACATAGCAGTCAGAGTCATATTATTTTAGGACACTTTTAGTATATAAAGCAACTTAAACCATTTAAAAGTTTTAGGACATATGACATCATGATATTTTAAGTTAGCGTGTGAATCCCTCAATTATATATTCAAATATGTACATATGTACTTGGGTATATGTTCTTGGGGGGTCTTGAATTTGGAGGCTCCTAGCTCCTCGATGCCTTTACCTAGGACTCTTGTTGGGGTGTCAATCGTTTTTGATTTGTGGTATCTTCCTAGATCCGAAGTTTTAGCAAAAAATATTGAGCGGCCGAGGAGGTACATCACTAAGACTTTCATACTGGCCACACCTGTATCCGGGTATAAGGACTAGGGTTAAATACTAAATGAATTCTAATCTAAGGCAATACAAATAAGAGTTGAATCGAAATTACTGAAAAATGTGGATAAAATCTATTTTATTTTTATATGTTAAAATCTGGATCAAAGTACTATAAAAGTTAACAATTAGAGAACATTTTTTTTAAATCTAGTCGAAATCTAGTAAAAACCTAAGCAAAGTTTAGACAAACCCAATCAAAATCTAGCTAAAGAAATTAAAAACTTATGAAAAAGAATTCAAAGTAAAAAAATGATTTAAACCTTATCAAAACCCTAAATAACAGGTAAATATACCAGAAATTCCAATTTCTCAGATTAAAGTCAGGTTTTGGTCAGTGTGTAGTCAAAGTATACAAAAACTAAGAAAAACGGTAAAAAAGTCCTTGGTAAAATATAAAATCACATTTAGGGCACGTTCTAATTACAGGTTTAGTCATTACTTCATTTCACAACTTTTCTAGGTAGTGAGAGTACAACATAATATTAAAGAAGTCATAAAATACTTTCATTAGGAGAAACAATTTTTAAATTTTAAATTTTTGAAGTAAGATTAACAAAAGTTTAGTTAAAATCATTGATTATATAATTTGAGAGGCTAACTATAAACTAAACAAATGGTAATACTTTTGACACTCACAATTCAATTTTAATCTAGTTAAAGTTCAAGTTGATTAAATTATTTTTGAAGAATATTGTTAAAGTAATTGTATTTGAAATAAGTCCTTAATAATATCAATTTCCAAAAAAAAAAATTGTTGGTATACAGCTTAACTTAAATCTTTACTTAAGCTTTCCATACAATATTCTTCTCCAAAAAATGTTTTTAAATAGGAAACGTGAATAGAACACCTGAGGTGATAATTGGTTCATATATATATTTATAAAAAAATACCCCACGGGGTAATTTAAAAGAAAAATTATGGAGACATAAGAAGGAAAACCTAAACCACCAAGGTTCTATTATAATAAACTCCTCCCATTACGGGTGTAAAAACAAACAAATTTAACAACTTTTTAATGACTTAAAAATTTTACTTACCCATCGGGACAGCATATAAAGTAAATATGTTTTTCAAATTTTGCATTTTCATTGCTTCATTATAATGGAATACTTAATGTTTGACAAGGATTTTAAAGAGAGAAATACAAATTTGTTTAATAAAACGTAAACAAAAAGAAAAAATTGAAAATGACAGATTTAACTTTTCCTTAACCATAAAATTTTACTGCATGTCTGCTGAACAGACACATCCGGCTGCAGTTTATATTCATTTTTCTGGCAAACTAACAAAAAACAAGTTCAATAACATTTTTTTATTGCTATTTTACCATTTTACCAGCAAGTTTGTTCACAAAACTATTATTTACTAAGACTTGCACAATAAGCTGCAGCTGTATTTGTTATGCAAATGTAATATATATGTATATAAGTATACTCACTTTCATTTTGTTTTTATCTTTTTTTTATATTTAACAGAGAGCAAATATTTATGGGGAATTTTTGGGGAAAGAGATTTCCTTACAGTTAAAAGAAAAAAACATTAAGAAGTATATGTAAATGATTTAACAATTACGAAATTTGGTTAAATAATCTTGATATAAAGTTTTTATGAAATCAAAAGCTCTATAGAGTTTTGCTCTATTATAATTGTAAAAAATTTTAATCCAGTTAACTTAAGAGAAAATGATCACAATTCATTAAACTTTATATAAAGTTCAGAGTTTAAGTTACATCTCCTTCTGGAAGTTTAATTTAAAATTCAGTTATGGCCCATTTTGCTTGAAAAATATTTTAATATCAAGGCCAAATAATAATTAGTAACAGATTTAGCGAAAACTTTTTCTAAATATAAAATTTATATTAATAAAATTTTTTTTTAATTTTAGTTAACATAAAGTGAAATTATTAATTCAATTCAATCATAAAGGGCCTAAGCACCACGACCCTTAGAATCTTTTGTGCAGCCCACTGTCTCACCCAGACAACTGTAGGCTTTGAATGAACCCAATTATCCTTTTAAGTGAGAGACCGTATATCTCCTTCGGGGTCATGAACGGCTCACCAAGGAAATTGACCCCTGCGCAGGGCAGTCCCACAGTACATGTTCCGAAGACTCATCGCCCGTCTTACAGAATCTGCACTGTTTGGTCTCAGTGTTCCCTATTGTAAATTGATAACGTCTAAGGTCACAATGTTCCGTAAACCAACCCGATAGTAACCTGAGATCGCTCTTGTCGAGCGATAGTAGCCTTCGGGATTTGTTCTGGGACAGGTCGACAAAACGTTTTGATTGTCTGAGGACCGTATTAGTTTTCCAGTGATGGAAAAATTCCGCCACGAGCAACGAGCCAGTACTTCCCCTTAGGTAGCTGTTCGAGACGCCAAAAAAGGGTTGTGGTCCAATAAAGGCACGCTGGGTCCCTCTTTTGGCTACACAGTCAGCCCGTTCATTCCCAGCGTGGCCCTCATGGCCAGGTACCCAGCATAGTATCAAACTATTGCCAATACCGAGTTCATTAAGAGATGTGACACAGTCAAGTACCAATCCTGATCTAATCTCGTATGAGGTCAAGGCCCGAAGTGCCGCCTGGCTGTCCGACATCACATATATCCTCATACCCTTCAACCTTCTCCTCAAGCACTCCCTAGCGCAGATGAAGATAGCGTAAGTCTCCGCCTGGAAGATTGTCGGGTATTTTCCCATGGGAATAGCCCGCTGGAAGTTTGGACCAAATACTCCCGCCCCCGTATCACCATTTTCTTGTTAGGAGCCATCCGTAAACCAAACCTGATCAGCATCCTGGTACCATTCGGCTTGGTTCATCCACCTGCTCCTTTCCGGGAATAGGACCTCGAAGTTCCTTTGTTGTACGAGGGAAGGTTGTATCCGATCAGTAACATTGACGCAAGGGTCATCTCTAAGCCGACCCATTATCCATGTCACGCCCGGTCGTCGAAGCGCACCGCTTCGGGCCTCCACCTTTACATAAATGTGCATGGGGGTTATATACAGCATGACAACTAGGGCATATGTAGGACAGGTCCTTATCGCCCTGGCGATCGAGACACAAATTAGGCGGTAGACCTTGTCAAGTAGGGCCCTAGCAGTGACCTGTTCCATCTTCGGCCACCACACTAGTGCAGCATACGTGAGTATTGGTCTCACAATAGTCTCAAACGACCAGTAAATCATCCTTGGTTTCAGTCCCCACGTTTTGCCAAATAGCTTCTGGCAGACATGGAGTGCCCTGGTGGCCTTCTTGGCAGTATAGGAAATCTGTGAGTGACTTATCAAGGATGACTCCGAGATATTTGACCTCATCGAAGAATTCAATCACCGAGCCATTTAAAGTTGGCTCCTTGAGTCTGAGGTTTCTACGCCTGGTGAATGGCACAAGAATTGTCTTCCCCGGTTTGATTGACAACCTCCGATCCCTGCACCGTTCTGCAGTTAGATTCAGAGCCATCTGCATCCTTTCCGATATGGTTCCATCCTCCCATCCAACCACAAATATGATCAGATCGCCAAAAAATTATTAAGGCTTGATATCGATTTATTTCGTTTTTATGTTGTAAATAAATATTTTAGGAGTATTCGTTTAATCGCTTAAATGCCTTTAATAACTCTTAACATTTTAATATTATATGAAAATTTAAGAGTAGAGGTACTCGCTTAATTGCTTTAATACCTCTTATAATTCTTAAACTTTCATAAATTATTTAAATTTTAAGAGGTATAGGAGGCATTTAAGCGATTAAACGAATACCCGTTTCGTCAAGTCTTATATAAATATTTTTGGCGTTGTATAGAGAATGAAAAATTTGTATTCCTTTTTTTTGTGATTAGCAGTGATGTAGTACATAACCTTTTTTTAAGGCAAAAAATGTTTTTCTATTTTATTGCCTTATATTTATATAAAAAAAATTGCAAATTTTTTACTGTTAAAAATATCTTTACAAAATATTTTAAATTTTTATCGAAATCATATTATCAGCAAACATTTAAAGATAATTTACAATTAAGAAACTTCTGAAAAATGTTCAGCTAAGGCCATACTATGGTTCGATTTTTCCACAAAAATAAATGCTTTTTGTTACCGCTTGAAAAGTTCACTGGTTCTTGGTTTTGATTACATTTACATTAATTAGCAACACTTCGATTAACAAAGACTCATTTGTCTTTGAAGTTAAGATATTTTTTACATCAAAAGATGCGCCTGAGCTGTTTCACGTTTCTTCTTAAAGTCCACTTTTTCCAAGAATGAAATGAACACTTGCCACTTTGAAAGTAAACGATTCAGTTGCTTATCACAGCTACTTATCTTTCTTCTTCCTATTTTCCCCATTTATTGTTATTGCCTTTGTTATTGCTGCCATTACGCTAACTTTATGCAACTCAGACAAAGAGTTTTGAGTTTTTGATAACGATAATCAAACTTCAAACCCGCATAGTTAAGAGTTGTAGACACATAAAAATTAATGTTCATTGTTTTTTGTGCTGACTGTTTAGATGGGTGGTGAATTATTTATATTTTGAATACAAATAGTTTGCATTAAGGATTTCTATTTGTATTTGTGTGTATATATGTAGAAGCTCTGGCCATTTGATGTTGTAATTTCCTGTAATTTAGTGATAGTTTTTCGTTTTCGTTTTTTTTAATTTTTTTTGCTAATAAGTATTTTTTGAAGTTTTACAGACATGCTAAAGTGAATTTTTTTTTTTTTTCATATTTTTATGCAGATGTGTTTAGTTTGGTAAGTTCTTAGATACTGTCGCATACAATTTATGACACAAAGAATATATCGTTAGTATTTTAGAAAAAGTATTGATAATTGTTGCTGAAATCATTATTTAATTTTAGCGTACAATGTCTTATTTGAAACCATATACATATACTCAAATTGTTTTAATAAATTTCTTTGTTTTTACATATTTTTTTGTTTCGATAATAGAAAAAATATTAAAAAACCATAAAAGATATTATTTTGTTCGATTTTTTTTATAAAAACCATACGCTTTTTATTTAAGCTTAAGCTTTAAGGTTTTCTTTATCGTTAATAATCATTTTCTGATAATTTTTCTTTTTAGTCAACCTTTTCTATTATAACAAATTTTTAATTTTTTTATGAAGAAATTTAAAAACAAACTTGAGCCAGAATAAATAAAAATTTGTTAAAAAATCATTTTTTCAAATTTCATCCTTTCGCTATGACATTTGCAGGGCATTCGTACAAAATTTATTTTCGGCTTGAAGAAGTGCACATATATCATACGTTTTAAATTTAGTCATTTTTAAAAACATTGCGCTAATGAAGAGTTTTCATAAAAAAAAGGTAATGATTATAAGAGAAGGCACCAAAAGCCTTCGAAATGCTTAAGAAGCACAAGGCTATGTCGCCCCTTATTATTAAGAGAAAGTCAATTCCTTAATCGAAAATTGAAATTACCTACATATTGTATAAATGCCACTGTGGGATCAATGCGAAATAAGAAAGCAAATGAAGTTTGTCAAATGGCCATTTAGGGATATAATTAAATTGTTTTACATTAAGCTTTTTTATAATTTTAAAATTGATTATTAGAAAAGAACAATGAGACAGTGGAGCAAGCCATATGTGATTCTTTATCCTGTAGTCATATAAGGCATACGAATTTAAATATGGATAATCTATACACCCTAGAAAATCTCGGCAAAAAAAACTTAGAGACACTACAAAATTATGTAAAGATGACGTGGTTCTTTCCTCTAGACTTTTTCCAGTCATCAAAATTCCTTCTCTCCACAAGAGTATCCTTAATGTATACAAACATACATATATATTTGTGGTATACACATAAATATATTTAAATTTAAACAACAATAATTTAGCATTTATTTGGCAATTACAAAATACTCCATGATAAGAAAGAAGGTCGACAACTACCAGACAACAGTCTTACATCGCTAGAGTCTAGAGAAAAAGGCTTGGGTGAGCGCGTGACGCGGTGATTGTCTAATACCCATACATACCGGTCGGTGGTTCGAATAGGTGATGAAGGAGGTCAAAAAGGGATCTGGAATGATAATGGTCTGCTTTGGTATTCCTTCTACAAAATATATATAGCATTTATTTTGAGTTAAAATTTAAAATTGTTCTGTTTTTAATTTTACAACATAAACATAACATTAACAAATATTGATAAATTGATATTGATACAAATTACTTACCATCACAGATATACATATGTTTTTATTTGTTTTTTTAAATATTTAAAAATATTTCATACTGCTGGAATATTATTGTAAATATATTAAATAGAGACTGAAAACACAGATGCTGAGTTTTCAATTTTATTTATTATTTTCAAGCTGCGCTAGTATGAGTGTTCATGAATGAAATAGTTTGCCAGGATGTGCATGCTGTATTTGTGATTGACTATGTGTGAAAAGAATGATTACCATTTCATGATTGGAAAGTATTTTGTATCTATGATTGTTAATACGCTTTATTATGTTCATATGAATCCAAATAAATTTGCGAAAATATATCAACTAAAGAGCTGCACAAAACAACCAATACATCACTCATAGCATTGTACATCAGTGCAGATTTAATGACTTAAAAACTATCATGTTACGCTACATATTAAAAAACAATTTGTTTTTTAAAAACACTTCACATTGCAGCTTCGTTTTTTTCCTGACCTAGAATAAACTTAAACTTTATTATTTGGTTTTGGTTTTACCTTAGTTTGGTTTCTTGTTTGTTTTAATTCTCTGTTGCTTTTCCTTTCTCTTATAAAAAAAACATTTAGTTTAAAAAGTGTTTTGTACTGAAATGCCAGAAATAAAAGATACCATATTAAAATCTATAGTTGATGACTTACAAGTCATTGTTATTTTGCTTCTGCAGCCCCTAAGTACATATCATATGCTTCAGGCATAGCCAACATTTGTATATAGATCACTAACACGATAAAAGTTTCCATATTAAAAGAGTTAAAAAAAATTATCTTTATTCTCTTCATTAGCATTAAATACATATGTGTGTACGTATAAGGAAAAGAAAATATGGTCTATACATAGATAAAGAATATTTCGAATTCTTTATGTGCCAAAATTGTTGTCAATCACTCAAACTCCTAAATTGTTTTAATATCTTTTTAATGATGAAAATTAATTAATTTGCAATAAAAACACAGGATGACATTAGTTAATCATACTTTAAGAAGTAGAGACTAATATTCTGTAAAAATAAATAAATAATTTATATAATTTATTTAAAAAGCTTCCTCTTCTCTTTTCATCTTACGATATACATACATATTTTCACTTGCATTTATTTTCATCTTATGCATCATTTGAACTGTATTTTATTGTATTCGGTTGCCATTGTTATTTACATTAGTATGTGTTAACAAAACCAAATGCAGTCACGGATTTAAGTCTTCATACACCCTTAATAATGTAAAAAGTTGCTTAAGGGAAATTATGTAAAAATAGATGAAAAATTTTATTTTCTTTAAAAATATTAAAACAATACAGTAACATATTTAAAATGGAAGGGGCAAAAGCGTTTTTATTTTTTTTTTATATAAAACTAATATTTTGTTAACCCATCATTAGTATCAGTTACTGCTTGTAGACGTTTTAGCAGTACGACCAGATTTTTAGTCCTTTCAGGGTAATTTAGTTTCATATAATTTAATGTACTTTTGATAAAAAACTGCAGTGTTTTGCAAAAAGCTTCCGAATGGCCTAACAAAGCGATTCTATTAGTTTTAAATATACTCAGCTTAAAACAAATATCTTTTATAAAAAAATATCAACGAATATTTTTTTTAACTTTTTAACAAATTTGAAACGCCCTTATCATTTTAAAGACCTTTTTATAATTTTAGCTTCCCTAGTTAATACAATTTTTTCGAAGTTTTTTTAATATTTTATGTTTTTTGTTAGTAGTTTTTATACAATTGGTTTTTTATAATAATAATTATGATCATTTATAAAAAATAATAACAAAAAAAAAACTTAAATGAAATACTTTAGTTTCCTTTAGTAAACAAAAAAAAGTATTAATTGTATTCAAACGATTGTCTACCACTGTATTTTCTGTCAATTTCGTAACATTTTTGGTTGTTGTTTTTATGGCCATTGTTTATTTACATAAGTGTCTGTTTGTGTGCATGTGTATGCAGAAGCGTGTGTGTGCAAATGACTATGTGCGTTCATTGAGATACTTATGAAACACACACGAGCATCTGGAGAATCATTAATTTATTCATTCAGCCATTGTTTATTGTCATGGTAGTGTTATTGATTGATTTTATTGTTTACTTTGTTTTTAATACATTAAAGTCATTTTATATTAAAAGGAAAAAAAAATAAAGATTTACAAGAAAGTAATTGAAAATTGCTGAAAACATATACTTATGTACATTGAAAAAAAACTTGTATTTAAAAATGAAATATACAGAGACATAGAAAAAGCAGTCAGAGATAAGCTTGTGATTTATGGATTGTTTTTATAAACAAAACTAAATCTTATTTGTTTACACGAATATATTTTATATTAAAATTATGCCGTCTAAAGGGTAATTTAAGTTTTTGTTTACAAAAACCCGACACAGGAAAATAGTAACTGAATAAATTTCCATTTGAAAATTAAGCGATTATTTCTTACAACTCTTTTTACGTTTTTAAGAAACAGAAAAACTTATTAACATATTTTTGCTAAAATATTAATACAATTTATATGTATATAAAGCATAAAAATAGTAAATAGGAAAATAGTTTAATTTTTTGAGATTTTTTTGTAAATAAATTGTATTTACTGTGAGTTTTATATTTGCATATTATTTTTTTTATAAATAGATGGCATATATGGACCCAGTATATAGCGCCAGTTTTTTTTTTTTGTGGTAAAATCTAAAAAAAAATC
>NDXZ01026014.1:0-10005 GCA_003055125.1 Paykullia maculata | reverse complement strand
GGGCCATTTTTCATTGGGGCCATTTTTCATGGTGCCGTCCACATACATATAAAAATATTTACTTAAACAATTTCAACCACTATTGCCAACTTTACGTACAATTTTACTAAAATATTTAAAAATATTTTAATGAATTTGAGCAAAGTGGCAAAATTGGTAAATTTTTTACAAAACAGTCGATTTGAACAGAGCACGAAAAATGTGTAGATAAACTTTAAAATATGTAGAATTGGCATCACTGCTTAACACGAATATTAGATGGAGCACTATAATCAACATCGAAGTGATTAAGGCAAAAAACTAAATTTTATTAGAAAGAAAATTTTACAATCACAAAACCATAATACATATATACATACACATTTATTTATATGTGTACGTAGGCAGTTTGGAAAAATATAAAAGATATTCTAATGGGTATTATAGCCCATGTAGTTTGTGTTGCTGCCTATAAAATATTGTTATTTAAGGCACAAGACAATAATGACTACAATTTTAATTATGCAAACCCGAAAGCAAAAAACAAAGAGAGATATAATAAAAATGAAAAATATGGCAAGACAAGAAGAAATGGACAAATTCTTTTTTTGGGTACTTAAAGAAAAAATTAACTCTTATAGGTATGGTATTTTGAATGCAGTGATTCTTATGCATTTTATTAACAGTTTATAATACTTTCATAGACCCAACGTTTGTCCATTGATTTGTGTAAAAAACAACAAATCTTCTTTAGAAGTAAGACGTGTCAAAGGTTTTCGATTGTTGTTGTTTTCTTGACCCGCCTCTTTAATAATGAAAATGACTTTTTGTGTCATACTTCGCTGGAGGAACAAATGTTTTTTACTTTTCGCTTTGGGATTCACTGTTTTAGATGTTTCTTTAAAGTTTTTACACATCTGATTAAAATTTCAAACCCTTAAACAAAAAAAAAATATTTAAATCAAATAAAAATTGGTGTTTATAAAATCCGTATAAAATTAGAGATTCTAACAAGGCACAGTGGTTTTGTATTGCATTTTACAGTGCAAAAATCCTAAAAAAATTTAACACCCTGATATACACTTACCCCAGACCTTTCTTGATTAGGATATAAAAGTCCTTTTTAACACCTGCTTTAGTAAGTAAAAAATTCAAATAACAAACTTTAGCAAACATCCTGCTAATAACTTGTTATTGCATTGAAATTATAGATTTTAATTAACACTTTTTTATTCCCCCATACTTTTGGTTTTTTTCTCTTGGCAACCAGTGTACTTTCCACTTAAGTTGTAGCTGTGTGCAGCTGCGAAAAATCAAATCCACTCTATTTTTATAAGATAAAAAAAAACAAACAAAAAACAAAAAACGAAAAGAGATTGCCAAGGGAAACCAGACACAAAAAATGTATTGTTCAAGATAAAGATTTTTTCTTATAATATTTTTGCATAAATTTTAAAGCAAAGCAAATATAAAAAACAAAACAAAAAATAAAATCCAATAACATAAAATTTATAGAAAAAAGAAACAAAACTTTGAAACACACATTATTGGAATTACAAATATATTTATATCATTCACTCGCGTACACTTTTTAAATTTCATTTTTAGCGCAGACACGATTTGAACATTTAGAAGATTTTCTTTTTGTTCAACTCCCTTAAATATTACATGAATAAAACTAAACAAAATTGAGAAAAAAAAGTCGTTTAAATATTTCTCCCTAAAGTACAAAGTTCATTAAAAAATCATGTTGTGTATGATTTGAGAATAAATTTTCTGGCAGTTTTTTTCTCCACTTCCGCATTGAAACATTTTTCTTTTTTATAACAAGACACCAGAATAAAAAAAAGCAAACAAAATAAACAAACATACAATAAACTATGGCTGGAAAAACTGTTCAATTGCATGTTTAAAATCTCCATAAAAATCTTCCATCATTAGTTTAGAGATCGATGTTGTAGATGATGATGATTACGAGGAGCTGACTATGATGATGGCAATATAAGTTATTATTTTTATTTGGATGGCTTTTCTCTTCTATCAATTTTTTTCCAATATTTTTCACTGTTATTCATACACATCATCAGTTTAAGGCTATTGAATATATGGCAGGAATAGTCAAGTACTTTAAAAGAGTATGAAAAAATTTCTTAGGGAATTTATTTATTTTTGAATTCCTAGCACAAATATTTGCAAAGTAAAGATAAAAAAAACTTTTATAACCAATAATTTAAAATTAAACTAATGAAATATCTACACAAAATCTTAAAAAGAAATTGATACAAAATATAATAACTTTAATCTGATATTAGTAGCTTAAATATTGTTATACAAAATATACAGAAGAAAGTTAAGTAAACTTTTGAAGCAAAATAGTATTCAAGAGAATACTTTTCCTTGGAAACTGGTTTCAGGAGATACGCAACACTGTTGTTCATAGTATTTTTAAAATAAGTTATACGTAACGTTCTCTTAATGGTACTTCTGCAAATGCAATTTGAGTTGCAGCTATACAAAATTTCTATAAGAAAACTCTTAAACGAAATATTATAGGCAATATTTTTAATATTGAACAAATATTTCTATTTTCAAACAAAACACAATTATACACTGCAAAACACAATTATTTATAGAGACATTTTAATAAAAAATATTTTCTTAAAAAAACACTATTAAACGGAAAAGCTTTTGTAAAAAAAATTGATATTTTTTCTACAAAATTATTTCTTTAATGAAAATTTTGTTATACAAAGTGTATTTTATATTGTAAATACTGATATTTATATTATTTTTGTATAAAAATATTGTTTATGTTTTTTTTTTATAAAACATTTTAAAACAAATACTTTAATGCATAATTTTTTCTCTGTAATACTGATATAACACTGTTATACACTTATTTTCACAAAACTCTTTTAATTATGGCCTTTGGGTTCATGGTGAGGACGAGTAAAACCCTGCTACCTCTATATAAATTTTCTAAACAACAAAATTTAATTGTAATATTATTTGGTACCAACCTATTGTAAATATTAGGACTTACATTCATACATACGTAAGTACTTTAACACATATGTGTGTATGTATATGGGCGTGCAGTGAATGGGTGTGTTTGCATATTAATGCATTAATGAATGCAGCGAGAAAATTGATGATAAAGCATTACGGACACAAGCACATACTCAAAGAAACATTGAAACAAATATCCATACGATGGCAAACACCATACATGCACTCACATACAAATGTATATAAAATCTATATTAATGGTATCGTTGAGAAATGTAAGCGCAAACAAACAAAATCTATACCATTAGAGTAGAAAAATTGAATAGATAGTTGGCAAATACCAGTTTGCACACATTTACACATACAGTTATGCACAAATGTATGTATTTTCTAAAGCATGTGTATTTATATTGAAAAATATGCACAAAGTTATGGAGGCATAGTTTCAGCATAGATAAATATATGTGTGTATGTATGTATGTATGTATAAGTGTGTGTATGTAATAGTTCAACGCGCCACTGTTTAATATGTCTTATATTGCCATCTTTTTCACTAACGTGGCAAAATGAAATTAAAAAATAAACAGAATTATAAAAACACAAAACTATATGAGGATGTAGAACATCTTGCAATTCCTGCATGTCGCACACACATATACACAGATACAAAAACATTTTATATAGATATTCTAGGTACTGCATAAGCCATGGCTGCCTGGCTGGCTGGAAGGCTGGCTGGATGGCTGGATGGCTGGCTGGTGGACTGTACACACACCCATACACACTTACTTTTCTTTATAAATTCAGTGGGAAATGCAATTGGATTCCGATAAAATTGCTAAATATGCAACTAATGGTTGTTAAATTTATACCACCAGCAACAAAAACTAGCAACATTTTTTCTTATTGTCTCGCATTCCTCTCAAACCGTTTCCTACATTTATCTCACAGACATATAAATAAGTCTTAGCGAGTAATAAATATGTGTACATGTAGTCATTGTACCTTGCAACTTGCTTCTTGATGTTGCTTAAATTGTTATTTTGCTTAGGTTTAGTGGTATACTCCTAAAACATTACTATGCAACAGTGAAACAGTTACATCAGGTCGTGTGCTTTTTAATTTTTAAAATAAGACAGAGTAAAGATATATACAAGAAATCAGTGTATTTTTATTTGTAAAGTTTAGTTTCCTTATAAGAAAATTATTTCAAATGCAAGTGTAGACACCAATGTTCAAATACCCATATTTCATGTAAGCAAAATCATTGACAGATATGTTATGAAGAAACCGTATAACTTGTAAATATTTTACAAAATCGTTGAAATTTTGCCAAGCACAGAACATCATACGATCATGATCGTTATTAACAAAAACTTATATTTATATAACAAGTACTCATTCTCTTAAGCTTTTTTTATATTACGTAAAGCAAAGAAGGTACTTTCCTAAACCAAGTGCTTAATAAGGGCAAAACAATAAATGTGCTTGAGCATTGCTTTCATACAAGTAGCAGCAGTAGTGGTATTTGCAAGTTACACTATCTGTTTGTGTGTGGGTGTTTATTATACCTTCACAACCAATTCTTCTCACATATTCTCCTTTTCTTCTTTCGTTCATTCATAAGACCCTACTTTCTCTCGTTCATTTGTTTGCTTATCCAGCCATTCATTTATTTGGTTATTTGTTTAGGGGAGCGTTAAGAGTAATCGCGCTTATTATTAAATTGAAATTTGCATCAATAATTGGTAATTTGCTACAAACTATATTCATACATTTCTGCGAACGTGTAAAAAGTGTTTTTTATTTATTTTTCCAAAGTTTTTCTCGTTCTTCTTGTGGCTCTGGGAATTTTTAGGTATTAGCAATATTATATAAAAACTACTAACTTATATGCTAAGTTTCTTTTCCGTAAGTTTCTATTTACGCTCTGTTATTGTTACAATTTGTTGTACATAGATGTTGCAGGCAAGTTGTGTTGGATAAATGAAATTTTCTAATATATTTAACGGAAGTATTATATGTCGAATTGATGTTCGATAATGTGCAAGTTTTTATAATCGACCTAATTGGGTTGCCATAGCAGAAAGATTTTTTAAATGCTTTTAAATAATGTAATAAAAATAAAAGGGATACATTTTTGTTTAAATAATTCCAATACAAAGTGATTTGTTATATTTGACATTTGTTTGCTTGGCCATTTCCTACATTTTGTAAACTACAATGGCAGCTCTTTTTTCCTTAGTTTGCTGCAAAAATAATGAGAAATATTTTGCGCACATTTAATTAGTTTTCGTGAAACAATTAACAAGTTTTAGCACGATTTTCACACGGGACCTGTGCTGCAGTTTCGTATGCAGTAAATGGTGTTAAATTTTATATTTATATTTATTTTTTTATTTTTAAATGGTCAAAGTTATATAAGAACTTTTTAAAGAGCAACATTTTCTTTGCATGCATAATACATTAATTGTATATGAACAAAAAGCGTAGAAGAACTATTGTTTAAAAAAAAAATTATATTTAAATTTGCTGCAAAAAAATTTTACAAATTAAAAGGTAAAAAAAAAATTAGGAAAACAAACAAAAAGCAGGATGTTAAGAAAACAGTCTAGAAAAAAGTCTTATTAAAGGTCAAGAGCAGTGATTCTCTATTAAGAAAATATGTAAATGCTTAATAAGGAACATAAAGGAATCTAAAACAAATTGTTTATTTAAAATAGTTTGTAAATGCATTTTAGATTTATAATAAATTGATGTTTTTAAGTCTGCTTTTAAATCGATTTGTAGTAAAAAGAAAAACTTATTTTTTTTTAGAATCAAAATGTTACATTTTTTCTTTACTTTCTGTTTGCATTTAATAGTTGATTACAAATAAAAAAGTATTTTTATTTTAGAAATTGAAAAAATATAAAAAAAAATGTTGAAAATATTGTTTGTGAAAAAAGATTTAATACCGAAACTGTTTTGGCAATATAAAGTTCAATGTCCTCAAATGCACCATAAAAATTATGAAAATACACACAAATAAACTAAAAAAAAAATAGTTTCTTGTTGTCTATTTTTAAAATCAAAATTAAAAAATTTTGTTAAACATTTTATCTAATTCAATGCATTTTTTTGCGCACATTTTTCTTTGAACACACACAGCAACTACTTGTGTTTGTCAGCTTAATAATTGAGAAAAAAATATTAAGACAAACCATTTAAACAAAAATTTTTATTGTCTCTACAAAAAAAGATAAAAAATATTTAACACTAAAAAATGTAGAGAATGTAAATACGGGTCCATGATCTTCTTCCTTTAAGCGAATTATTGTTTGTGTCGTTTTTTATTTTTATTTTTGGTGCATATGAGGCAAGTTTATAGCAAAAACAGCAGCAGCAATAGTGACAAGGCTGGAGAGTCAAAAGTTGTTTTGTGTATAGAAATTGTTTTAAAATAGATAGATAATATTTGTATGTGCATCTGTGTATGTGTGCATTTATGTGTTAGCTTTGTTTTTGTTGTTATTTTTTTCTTTTTTTTTGTGTTGCATAGAATCATGCCTGTGGTTTTATTTATTTATTTTAATAAAGTTGGTCTCTAAAGTTTTGCGTTTGTAGTCATATTTAAGTTTATAGTTTATATAAATGTTATATTTATCCTTGCACGGGCATGTTCCTGTGCATAAATATGTATGTGTGTGTGTGTATATGGGTTAAAAATTTAATGCGTTTGTATATGTTTTTGATGTTATCCTTTTGGCACTAATATATTTTTGCGTTTCTTTTTTTTTCAGAATATTTAGAATATTGCATTGCATTTTTGTATGTGAGTGAACGTTAAAAACTCTTTCAGGAATTTTATCAAGGATGTACAGTACGTTTGCGATAATGTGAA
Source organism: Paykullia maculata (assembly GCA_003055125.1). Classification (NCBI taxonomy): domain Eukaryota; kingdom Metazoa; phylum Arthropoda; class Insecta; order Diptera; family Rhinophoridae; genus Paykullia; species Paykullia maculata. Next base: position 3,134 of record NDXZ01026014.1, on the reverse strand, counting down.
CACAGCATTATGTAAATACAACTTAACGAGAAAATATTTTATTTTATTACGTTATTCGGTTAACGATAAAATAGAGGCGTCAAGCAATCACCATACCTTATTTCCTAATAAACTGTGAGTTAAATATATGATATTTACATCCAGCACTAATCACCGATTAAAGAGTGCTGATGTTGTCATCATCTAGCTGGTTTCGAAAATGCATTCCACTCGGCTAGTGTCGTCAAAAACCTACTTTTCAAAATTATTTTTGATTCCTTTTCACAATGAAAAATTAAATTTCTAAGAAATTTAAAATGAAAAAATGAGCCAGAATAAGACTAAAATAATTGTTTTAAAAAAACAAATTAAAGTTCGTAAAATAAAAAAAATATAAAAAACATTTAAATTCTAAGATAATATTATATTTTACATTGGCTACTCTAAAGAATAAAACAATAGAAATTTCTTTTATTTAAACAGCATTGAAATTAATTTCTTGAAGTGTAGATAAAAATAAACGGTTAAGATTCAATGGTTTTAGGTATATCAAAAGTTTACTAAGAAAATCAAGAGAAAAATCATAAAATCTAAAAGAAGGAATGAATTGAGAACAAAAAATTTACACAATAATAAGTTCCAATAATTTTTTTCTTTTGCTTCGATAAAAATTTCTTCTAACTAAAAATGATTTTGAAAACAAGGTGAACAATTTGCAATTGTGAATACTGTCGATTTAAATCTTTTAACGTTATCGCTGCTGTACTGTTCTAATATAACTCCATATAAGTATGTGCTCGGACGTGGTTAATGTGACATTGTCACAGTGGCTAAATTAAATAAATTTAATTAAAAGCAAAAAGTTTTGTTATCTTTAACACGTTTCAAGATTTTGCTATTTTATTTTGTTTATTGCAAAAATCTTTTTTTTTTCAAAAGGGAACATTATATGGTCGTATGTAATAAGAAAAATAAAATAACAATTAAGTCAATACTATTAAAATTAATTCTGCTTTGCTTAAAATAAGAATTTTTAACAAGTTAATTGGATAAATTCAAAAATTAGCATCAACCCAATAGTCGACTTGGAATATTGAAAAAGATTTTTCAATTGCTCTTGGGCAATCATAAGCCTAAAAGCCCCTTATACATAATTCTTTTAAGAGTTTAGTTTTTAGTAAAAAAATTTAATTTGTTTATAGAAGTTTTTTTATAATAATTTTTTGAAAAAAAAAATCAAATCAAAAATGGACTTTAAATTAGTTTACTTTCAAACTTAAATGTGTACAATACCGTTAAATTTACTAAGAGTAAAAAAATTTAACATATTAGTTTTTGATTGTTAAAAACTCTACTAAAAACTTGATTTTCGATAGCTACCACTGTCACTCATTAAGATGACCAAAGGCCAGCCTACATCTCCTTCTACAATTCTTGCACTTTTGCAATTTTTAAAAAAAGCAAAATTATTGCAAAATTATTATTAACACTATTAGAATTGAATTAACTCTTTTCCTTTTTATCCAAAATAAAACCCACTGTGAATTTCCTTTTTAAAACAAAATCCATTACACTTTTTTCAGTTTTTTTAACATTAAATTTTTAAAGTTTTGAAAATATGTGTAAGATTTTCACACAAAAATCCCTTACATATTTTGTCAAATTTATTAAAATCTTATTTTTATTATCCCCAAAAAAAAAACAGATTAAAAAAATTGTTTGTGTAAAACTTTAGATATTTTAATGAGAAATTTAACATGCAAGTAGTTAAGGTAACAGGACGTTAGTAAAAGGATTACAAACACTATAATTGTACGTTAAAATAAGTAGCTGCCACTAATTTTCATTTCTTAAAAACCAAATTTAATTTACAAATAAGAAAAAGTTTTTTAAACAAAATCTTAAGGTACCTATGACAAAAAAGTCAGAAAAGAAAATGGTACCAAATAGAAACTAAATATTGTTTTACGATTTAGCAGAATTTTAAAAAATATTTACTTATTTCACAACAACAGCCTACATTTGTGGATAGTATTTAGTGCTTAAAAAATTACTTTAAACGAAAATAACATTTCAGATTTATTTAAAACGTAGGACATTTAAAGAGTCGTTCTCGATCGATCTAAATATTATTTTAAAGAGAAATAAATTTGATTTTAGACGAATGTCAATAGACTAAATTTAACTACTTAATTGTAAGTTTTTCATAAATCGAGTTTTGTTTTGTAAATTTTTCAACATATTTTTAATACATTTCAAAATGCTGTAACATATACCTTATGTTGTTTAAGATATTATTAAGATTTAAAGTATAATTTTTTTTAACAAACACATTAATTTTGTTAGACTTCTTTGACAAATTTGTTGGAAAACTTAAATCTTAATGTCTTTAATATTTTAAGATAATCTAGAACCAGGAAATGCGTTCTTAATACTAAAAGACTCAAAAGATTATATCATTTTTATTTGTTTTTTTTTAGCTAAATTTTTACTTTATATCATAAAGCATTAAAACTGTGTTGCAAAGAAGACATTTAAAATCAGAAAACTTAGAATATCGAATATTTTATTATTATAAAAAAGAAAATCTCAATGTTTGTCTTTACTATAAAGTTTTAAGGGTATTTTCCACTTCTCCCCACTTGAAATAAAACAAAATCCAAATGTGTATAGAAAAGCGATGGGGAAAATTTGTCAGCTTCACACTGGAATTTTGTTAGTTTTTTTTCTTGTTTATTCTTTTTTCTTATTTTCTTTGAGATTTTTATTTGAAACAATTTCTTTTACTATTAGTTTATGTCACTGTGTCACTTAAAAAATAAAAGTCTTTCAAATACACACAAACTTGCTTTTTTTTGTTGTATAAAATTGTTTAAAAAAATATAACAACATATCATAGATATAAATATTTTTTCCCCTGTTTTATAGCAGTAAAAGTAGGTTAAACTTATTTTTTTTAAGTTTTATTAAATGACAACCGAATTTTTTAAAGGTCTTTATTAATTTGCAAAAAAAAAATTTAGTTTTAGTTCCTTGGAAAAAAAAAGAATTTTAAAATTGGAAAAAGTTTATAAAATAAAAAACATAGTTTGATTTGAAACAATTTGTTTCAATATGTTTACATATCGCTCATTTGCTGCAAGAACGGCATAACT
>NDXZ01026010.1:0-13957 GCA_003055125.1 Paykullia maculata | reverse complement strand
AAACAAAACAAATATGAGCCGCTATGTTTCAAAATGGTGTAAGTTTATTTTAACAAAAAAATTAGTTATTAATAAAATTGAATACAATTTATAAACTTTTTAATATAAAACCTTTTTAAAATAAATGAATAAAATTGTTATTGTTTTTATCATTACAAATTTTCGAAGTTAATGCAGTTACTCAAGTTATTCAATTACAAAACCTTATATATCTCAATTAAAAAACAAAATACACTTACACCACTTTTAAAGCAAACGGCTCATAAATTCCACATGAAACAACTACAGTATATGTTATTTCACATGTTTATAAAAAATGTTGTAGATACATTTTATATGTTTTTCACAAAATAAACATTTTTTCATAAAAAGTTCACGTTACTTTTTTTTAATATGTATTTTGACATAATTTCATGTGAAATATTGAACAGAATACCAGGGGGCAAACTACGGCATTCGATATCGATCGAAAATAGAAAATTCTAATTAGAATTCCTATACCAAATGCACAGAAAACTCGATCGATCGAACAAAATTTCATTCGATATCGAATGCCGTAATTTGCCCCCAGGCTTTAGGAATTAATTTTAATTAAAAATGAATAATAAAACGAAATTTTCAAAAGTTGAAATCTTTAAAATAACATTATCATCATTATTTTTGCAATCACACCACTGTGTAGCACCCACAAACCAGTTTTGCAAAGTTTATAGCTGCCCTAGGGTTTCCTGCCTTCCTAAGTCAGCGACCCCTTTCACATGTGCCTGTTTAAATAATTGTAGCCATTATTTTTGTCATGACTTTGACAATGGTTACATTTTTTTTTTGCAGTAATAAACAAATATATATGTACATACATATGTGTACGTATGTATGTATGTACGTGTGTGTGCAAAAATAGAATAAAAATATCAAAAAAAAAATAATTTAACAATTTATTTCCTTAGTTTGTTTTTGACTATTTTTCAAATAAAACTTTTGACAATACAAGTACATTGTTTAACCATTTTGACTGACATGTTTTTCAAGTGACATGTTTGGTTTCATTTCTACGTTTTATTCCCCGCACTTTGTGTGTGTGTGTGTGTATGTATGTGTTTTCCTATATTTTTTTGGAATTTAGTTTTGTTTCGTTAGTTTTATGAAAACATAACCACCAACCGACCAACCTATACATCATTTTTTATTTTAAACACTTAAATAAAAGAAAGAATTAAACTACATATAAACTTCTGTAAACTACACTGTTTCCTATAAAAATATGAATAATTTTAAAGATTTTAACTAAATATACATAAATATACAATACAAATATTATTGCTTAAACTTTTGCTTTAAGCTTTAACTTATTTTTAATTGCCAAATTATTACCTTAAGTGTAATAATAATAATTACATCATGCGTGCGTTTGCTTATGCCCTTTCCTATATGTTCTACATACATAAATACATATTTTATGCATTTAAATTTTAAAACACATTTCATGTACTTCTCTTTTATATGTTTTGCAAAAAATATTAAAATAAAAACTACATATGAAGAGGTTTGCAAAGGGGAAAATATATATAAAACAAAAACCTTTTATGGACTACCATAGCAAATTTAAATATAAAAAATTATATGTGCATGGTTTTATTGTTTTACCTTCCCCCCAAAAAAAGAAGCAATTTAACGACAACTATAAAAATAAATAAATAAAAATTCATACATCAACTCTTTGCTATGGGTCGGTCATGTGGTATTTATTTTTCAAATAAAATATAAATTAAATTAAATTTTAAAAAAATTACATATGAATTTTTATATTTATTTAAATAAGAGTTTATTTAAATATTAATGAAAACACATAAATAACAATTTTAATTATAATTTTTATAATAATGCAAATATGTTGTTTGAAAATAAACAGAATAAAGAAACAAGTGAGACATGCAGAATATTAAATACCCTCCCCCAATTACAAAGTTCTTGCAAAATATTGCAATTTCTGAATAAAACTAGTACCAACGAACTTATTGAAAAGTAAATATAAATACATAAAAACCAAATTTCGGTTGATATTTAATTTATTTAAAATTGTTTTATGTTTTTTTGAAAACTTTTGAACTCAATTTTTGAAAAAAAAAGTAACTTTTGAAAATTTTTTAAGAACGACAATTTTTGAGAATTTTTTTATAAAAACAAAAATTACAATAAGTTGTCGTTAGCAAACAATTTTATATAACAAATTGTTAATTTTTATTTTTATGCAATTTTGGAGACCAACATTAAAATGATTTTGTTTGTAACCAAATGAAAAAAAAAAATTATTTCCAAAGAATTTATAAAAAAAATTCAAAAGTAGTAAACTTTTTTACCAAAAACATGTTTTCAATAAAAAATTTTAAATTTCTAGGAATTTAGATTTATTAAAAAAATATGTATGTATAAAATTATTTGGTTTTAGCCCACAGTTTCTGCGTTTAAATTCAAACGTTTTCTTTTCAAAAAAATACCCTCTTCTTTATATGTTTAAAGCTTTAAAAATCTTAAGATTAGCTTAAAAGTAATTTTTTTTTAAATTTTGCTTAATTAGTATTTTAAACTGTCAACAAATTTATATATAATCGCATGTACGTTTGTAAATATGTATATTCGCTGCGTAACAGCAGCATCTTGTTGTAATGTTTATAGAAGAGATTCTTGTTGGAGAGTTTGGCTCAAATTTTTGCACATAACTTTAAATTTTCTAAACCGATTTAAAAATTTTTTTTTGGTTTGTAATAAATACATTGAATTTAAAAAGTTTTTATGTATTTTGTAAATTAACGAAGTCCATATTTTCATAACTTCTTCTCCTACTAAAATGGGTCAAATAAATTTCATGCAATTCTTTTTGGTAGTTAAAAGTTTACTGAATATAGTTTTCAAACAAAAACTGTTTTCTTCTTTATAAATGCTTTCACATTTTGTTTTATTTAATTTTTTCTATTCAACCGATTTTTTTTCATTTTCAATAACAAACTGCATAGAAATCTGTAACCAGTTAAAGTGAATTTCATTTGATTTGGCCAAATAGTCTGGCCGTGAGAATGTTTTTCACAGACAGACGGACATAGCAAAAAAATCAGTTATAAAGCTTGATGTTGTGCTAAAATTGATTGAAGGGGATATAAACGACCTGCCTCCCTTAGCTTGACATGTTAACGAAAAATGTCTATTCTAATAGGGTTACACCGTAGGCTATGTTCTCGGACAGGCATTAAAGAGAGTTAAATGTAAAATAACTCGAAGGGTACATATTATATATTGAATAAGCCTAACAAATAAAAAGAGCTTAATGACCCGTTTTTTTTTTAAATGAATAATTTAACTTTCTTAATTTTTATTTTTCTGTAAAAAAAAACAATTTGGTTTAATATTGTAAAAATTTTACTTTAATTTTTAGTAAGTTCTGTTTAAAACTATTTCCCTTTTACGCCAATATCAAGAATAAATTCCCTTAAATATGTTTTGTTTTCTAAATTTCCCCCACAATTTAAATTTGCAACCATATTTCTTTTATCAATTACAAGGTCTTTTCTATTATTTATTTTTCTTTTATACATTCATTTATACTTAATACTAAAATTAGTTTATAACTAATATAATACATCGTAATCCATTGTCCCCTAAAAACATTTGTCTTTCACGCTTCAATACAAAAGATTTTATAGTTTCTTTGGAAAATAACTAACATTAAATAACACCCTCTATTTTTTTTTTCTTTAATTTTTTTAATACATTTGACCTTTTAACTTAATTTGCTGTGAAACTTAGTTTATCAACTTAACCAACAAAGAATATTAATTGCACTTATTAATACAAAACGACAACATCAGCAGCGGCAGCAGCAGCAGCAACACCAACCAACCAGTAGTTATAGTAGTTGCCACAACAGCAATGAAAACAAACACCCCCAACAATTATTGCTGATGTTAACAAAATTAAAATAGAATAGAGAATTGAACTCAAAAGAAAATATAATAAAAGAAAACTAACTAACAACATACATACTAACAACATACAAATTGCAATAAAATATGCAAAAAGTAGTCAATAAATCCACAGGGTGCCAAGTTATACTTACTACACTTTTTAACTATAAAATTTATTTTACTTTCTTTCCGTCTGCGTATTTAACAACGGTTTGTGTCACCCTTTACCTTTTTAGTGGCTTAACATAGTTAAACAAATAAGGGGGAAAGTTTGTGTTTAGCCAACTATTTAAGGGTTTCAAGAAAAAGAAAAACAACACAAAAATAAATAAAAAAAACACATAAAAGTAAACAAATTTTCTTTCTTAACCTACACCAACATTAAATATCAAAATTAAACACACACACACTTAAGCGAACACTCACTGTCACACATGCACAGAGCAGCTCACGTAAACAAAACTTTTCTTAAAGACGAGTGTAAACCACACAATAGTGTGAACACATTATATTGCTTGATTTAAAAAAAGAGCTGTTAAAAATTCTATACACCTTCAATTTTCAAACGAAATTACCTTAGAGCACAATGGGGCTCTTTATGATATGAAAAATGTTACTATGTAGACTAGAGCTATAAATAAAACTCTTTAAAAAAAATTTTGTTATTAATATTAAAACCCATACAAAATCTTTTTCATCCATTTTATTATTGCTACATAAAAGTTTTATTAAATTTTCTATTTACGAAAATGTTTGTAAAACGTCCATATTATTAATTCTCCATCAAGTTTATATTAATAAACAGTTTTGAATAATTTTTTTATATAAAATTTTCACAAACTTTTGTTTCTATAATAAATGTTTATTCATTTTATTTATAGAAAAAATCTCAATAGATTTTCTCTAACCAGAATATTTTGGATAATATTTTGTGTTATAAAAAATTTTAAATTTTCCTTTTTTAACAAATATTTTATTAATATATCTTTATATAAATAATTTTTTATAAGTTTTATTTCTACAAAAAAATCCTCATTAAATTTTTTTTGTTCTATAGAAAATGTTAAATTATTTATTTTTTTATTAAAAAAAAAGAAACAACAACGTATACAGAAATATCATAAAAATACTTTCATGTGTAAAGGCAGGGTTATATAAACAATTTTTATTGTAAGGAAAATGTTTAGCAAAATTCGCTTTAATATCAATTTTAATATAAATTTCTTTTCATAAAAAATTTTTATTTAAAAAAATTTTTTTGGTACTTATTCTATAGAAAGTTATTGATAAGTTTACTTTGTATATTAACATTTAGAATATTTTTTTTTATAAATTTGTTGGTCTAACGAAAAAATGGTTTTAAGTAAAATTAATTTTTAATTTTTAGAAACAAAATATTCATCTCATAGGAAATTTGTAAAATAATTTTGTTTTTATAAAAAAAAATAATTGCTAATCGTTTTTCTAATCAAGATATAAATACAGTGGGCCATAATCATAGTCATAAACAAAGTGTACTTTAAGAGTTGTAAAGTATACTTCTGAAAAAAGTATGCTTTTTGTATACTATAGGCGAGTTAAAATATACTTTTACAGCAGCCCACATTGCTTCTATAATTTTTTTATACATTAATATGTTTTAAAAAGGTCAATAAGTCCTCTTAATGGTGTTTTTTACTTTTTTACACAATTTTTTTTTTCAATGTTGGCATTTCTTATTTCTTTCATTCATCAACAATGCACAAAATCAGCTGATCAAAGTTACCACTTGCTCATATTTTGTTACAATTTGTATGAAAACATTTTACTATTAGATGTGTCACCCATTTAAAGCTGATTTAGTTTAAAACATACTTTATTTGTGTCTATAATAGCAAAATAGTTAATAAAAGGTTTTAACTTTAAAATCGTTCTTAAGAAGAATCGACTTTACTTTGTGACTATGATTATGGGCCAGTTTCGTTTAATTGAAATATTTCCATAATTATTTTGTTTTTTAGTATCAAACATTTTTTTTTACAAATCTTTTTCGACAACATTTTTTTTTCCAATTTGATTTAATTTGATAGAAAACTTAATTTTTTAAAGAATACTTATATTTTTTATAAAATCTGCTAATTATAATTTTTTTTTATTTTCCTTTCACAAAAATTGTTTTTTTTTTGATAAAAAAAATAAAGAAATAGTTTTTAATATATGTAACTATGTATTTTAATTTATTTTAAAATTTTGTAAAATTTACGTTTACGTCTTTTTTATAAAAATTCATAAAAATTAAATATATTTTTTAATTTCGTCGAATTTTACATATAAAAAATATTATCGTAATTGATTTATCAAACTTCGTCTACGAAAAGTTTTTATAAAATCTCTCATTACAAGAGTTTCTATAAATTCTAGAATTTATAGCGAAATGTCAATATTTTTCGTTAAATAAAGTTTGATAAAAATTATGTTTAAATAAAAGTTTTATAAAATTTCTTTTTGTCAATTGCATTACAGCGCACCGATTGACATGCGAACTTTATTGCCAGCAAGTATCCAATCATTAAAATAAAGTTGGTTTTTTATTACTGTAATGAGTTCAACAACAACGTGAAAAAAAACGAAAAAACTTTAATCCCTTTTGCTTATTACGGTTACGATAAGACCGCCATTACCTCCCTAAAATCCCTGTCCCCTTCTCGTTTATTCGTATTCAATAAAATTAGAACTAGTAAAAGTGTTTATGGGTTTAATTTTGTTAAACAGGGGAATAGCACTGTAGTAGTTAGTAGTGGCATTTTGTTTGGTTAAGAGCAATACAATTTGGGGTTAAAATACTTAACATGTTAACAAATACATAATTCACACACTCACATTTACACATACACCTGCTCACACTTACATTTAGTCCTAAACATAAAAAATGTATTTGTTGTATATTCCTCTAGGGATTCACTTTTAGGGGAAAACCAAGTTTCATTTTATTTATTATTCTATTTATTTATTTTTTTTTATAATGAACATTGTTCTTTATAGTGTTCTCGTTGTAAAGAAGTGCTAGAAAGAGAGGAGGGTTTTTATTTAAAATAATTCAGAGAAAACATTTTGTTGGGATAATTTTGTATGAAGAAAAGCACTGTATACAATAGGACTACCTATGACGAAATGTAACACCACACATTGCTTCACCCATTTATAGTTTCTATATAAAAATTTACTAGTAGTAGTTGCAATAAAATGAGAAAATCTTATTTTTATGGCATTCAAAATGGAAATATAATAAAACTAAAGAAAAGTGTTATATGTAGTACACTTTACGTATGTATATAAAAGAATAGAATAGTGTTGTTTTTACATTTTTCTTTATACAATACACACACACGCACACAAGCAAACACTCATATAATAAAATTATATACACAAAGTAAGTACATGTGTCGAAACATGGACTTCCAGCTGCGCTTTCAATCCGGGGTTTAGATTGATATTTAAAATCAGGATATTGTACACCCATACATACATACTTTTTCTTAAACTTTTATCAGAAGGGGCGTTTTATGTTGGAAAACAAAAGGAAAAGAAACAAACAACAATAACACAAATAGATTGACTTTAAGTGTAGGAGTAGAGAATATTTAGTGCGATAAAAAAAGGAAAATAACTAAATCTTATCTTGTTAAAGTTCTTTTTTTTTTTGTAACTATTTGTAAAGCGATTTCAGCAAAAGTTGCGACATGACTTGATGGTAAGAAAATGTTAAGAGTTTTTTTTTTGAAATTTGTTTTTTGTGTGTTTAAGTATGCAATTTTTTTCTGAAATTTGTTTTTTGTGTGTTTAGGTATGCAATACACCTACTCTATGCATTATGTTGTTGAGCTTGTCTTTTACACTTTGTTTGTATTGTTTTGCACATACATTTGCAATTGTTCCACAAACCAATTGGTTTGTTGACTTCGTCAGAAATCTCTTAGCAAAAATGTACAATAAGTTTAAATATTTCAATATTAACACTAAATTTTATTTACAACAGAATCATTATGCCAGCATTTCCTGAAAAACAAAAAACTAGAGTTTTTGCAAACGAAAATTTTATTCAAAGAAAATTTTATCAAAAAAAAAAAATAAAAAAAAAATAGAAAAATTACATCAAATTTTTACTTTGGATTTCTGATATGAAAAATGTTTCCAAACCCATCGGTGTTTTTTTACGCAAGTAATAAAAAATGTCGTCTTAAAGTTATGAGATAAACTCTAGCGCATGTGTTATTACTTTCCCGTTTGAAAAACTTATAAAACATGTTCGTGCCTACATGTTTTATTCAGCCATTGATCTCTTTTAAGTTCATATAAATCGCAGAATCATTAGATAAAATAAAGGTTGTCTTACACCGCAATCATGTGATTGGTCTTTATTAATGTCTTCGCGTCTAATTTTTACCCAATGATCTTAATCATATTCAAGGAGCTTAAAGTTTTATTAAAGCCCGCTTCACATTGTAATATTGAGTAATACGACTCTAATAAAATGAAAAAAGTATAATAGTGTGAAGATAATATGTAATGAAATGTCAAAAAATACGTATAGAAGTTTGACAGTCGCTGAGACTTCATTTTATTTTACAGCAAACAAAAACGGAGTTGTTATTTAACACCAAAAAAAAAGAACATAGTTGTGTGCAAAAATCATATAAACAGCTGTTGTTGTGTAATTTGCCGTGTGTAATTATTTAAAGTATGATAGTGTAGACACAAAATTTATCTGATTTTTTTTGACAATCAGAACAAAAATCATTTGATTTTGCTTTACAAAATCCTATGAACATTTTACGACTTGTATAATAGTCTAAAGCCACCTTAAACAGTAAAACAGTTAAATAACCCAAAGCAGTCGCTGTTCTTGTATTGGAAATATTCGGTTCTCTGGTCGTACTTCTTAAAGGGTCACTCTATATCAGATTTTCTGTCTTATAAGACCGAAAAAGTAATTGTGACGTCATATTTATTATAAAAATACAAATCAGGCGACCGATTGCTTTTAATATAATTAGTATGGTGACTTACCTTATTTTACTACACTAAAGTCAATTTAAAACATCTAGGTGTATCCTTCATAAGTGTACGATAATAATCTTGAATCGTTTAAATAAAATAAAATGGTTTAACGTTAGATCTAAAGATTGTTTTATCCATTTCCGAACAGTTGTGGCTGTTATGGTTTGTACTAAAACTAAAGTGTTTAAGTTATTTTATATAATCATTTGGGTCAATAAATGTAACCATCTTGGTTTGGCGCCTTTAAATAATCTTAATGGCCATCATTTTATTAACCTTTCCCCCTTTATCTCATTTGACTTTTAAATTTCATGTCAATTACACTTTCATTTTATCTCCTTCCAGTTGACCCTTATTTAGGACATAACTGTTTAGATAGAAGCTATTCTTTTTAGCATCATTTCATTTTTTAACAAAAGATTGCACAAACAAAACAAAAGTTCTTAAAGAACTAAGAAAGAAAAAAATGAAAATGAACATTAAGAATTCAATGACATTGTCTAAATATCACATCATATACTCGTTGATAAATACATACATGTTTATACATGTACTTACATATACATACATATGTACTTCTACATTGCTGATTAATAAAGCATAAAACTATAGAATGTTTTTAACATGTTACTTAAAGTTTTACAAAAAGGAATAAAGAAAAATTTGCAAAATATTTCCCCTTATTTTGCAAATGATTTTTATACCCTACATCACCATTGTTAGCGGGAAGAGAGAAATAATGCTTTTGTGCGAAAGTCTTACCTTAAAGGCTGTCGATTGGCCTAGAATCATCTTCTGAATATAATAATCGATACCTGTAATTAAAGTACTTTAAAAAAATTACAACAAAATTAAGTGCAAGAACAAACCCGTTTGATTTAAGGTGCATTATTGTTCCACGGTTCGGTTAATTAAAGTCCTGGAATTAGACTTTAATATTTTCTTATAAACAATCTTATTTAATAAAAATCCAACAGCAACATATTTAATAGGAACGAAAATTTTGCGTACAAAATTATGTGAACCCTTGACAAATATTTATATCGAGTCAAAATTCCCTACAAATAAGTTAATAGTGATAGTAATAGTAATAGTGAACTTCAAAAAATTTGAAAATATATAATAATTTTGGCTGACTTATATCTTATATGGCAACCGCAAAATGGTGTAGGGTATTTTTTAATCAGAATTGACCGATGCTCGTAGTATTTTTATTCTATATTTAAACATACAAGTACAGGGTGTTTTAAAACTGCTGTTACTGTTACTGTCACTGCTGGAGCTTTTGTTGTTAATAGGTGCGAGGGTTGTGTCTTAGGGTCTTAAAAATTTGTATTAGACAATCTTAGTCATACATTCATTACTAAGTTCTAATATTACTTAGCCGCTTGTCATTTTAAATTTTACATTATATTGGTTGACAGAAGCTTTGCCGAACCATAATATTAATTTCAGCTAAATAGAAACAAACGGAAAATAAAGTTTAAATTAGTGCAACTAACCCTATAGTCAGTCAAGAGATTTAGTTTAAAAAACTTGAATCAAAAGTCTTAAATGTTATGAACCAAAAATAAACTTTTCTCGGCCCCTGAAGTTGAAAACCTAATGTAGAGATTGTTTAAGTTTTGAATATACTGAACATAAAAAAAAACAAATTGAAGAAAAGAAAAACAATTTTTAAAATCAAAAATGATGGGTAATTTAAACTTTAAATTTTACAAAACGTCCCTCTTGTTTATATACATACTTATATGTATGTAAATGTGTGAATTTGCAAAATTTTTTTCTATTCTGTAGTTTAAAAGTCAACGCTTTTTGTTGCAAGTAAATAAGTAAGTAGTAACATGCATTTGAGTTTTAATCCAATTTTATGTTTTAGGGTTGTTGACTGTTGCATGCACTCATCTACGAATGTGCATGCCTCAGCACCATCATCAACAGCAATGTCGTCAGCGTCAACAATGGCACACATCCACTTGAACAGTTGGCAACCTCCTTCTGCTTAAGCCCCCAAACTCTGGCGGCACTGCAACCTCTGTATCTCCCTCTCCACCCTTGCTCCAACACAGCGTTGTATGTTGTATGCAACAATTATATCAATTTGATTTTGGTATTTTGTTTTTCTTACTTATCTTCCTACTTCGTTGCGTACACTTTACATTCTTGACTACTTTTTTAGTTATTTTATATTTTCTTTTCTTTTTCTGTTTGGTTTTCTTAAAATGTTCTTTAGCCTTTTTCTTCTACATACAGTAAAACCTCGATAATTTGAAGTTCAAGGGATCTAAGAAAAAGTTCAAAAAATTGAGATTTCATATTAACGAGAGTTCAAATTATCAAGAGGATGATAGAAAAAAAATCAAATTAACAAGGGTTTCAAATTATGGAAAAACCAAACTCCAAATTATAGAACGTTGGCGGGCAAAATGACATTTCTATAGAGCAACGCATATAAAATAAATGATTGTTTTATTTTATTTATATGTATGTATGTATGTAAGTACGTATTTTGCATAAAACACATCACATTAAAATAATTACAAATTATAGAGCACAGAGCCAAAAAATTCAAATTATAGTGCGTCGACAATCAATTTGCCATTCAAATAATTTCTAATTGCCGAAGGGACCAAATTTCATAGATGTTTTTCAAATTTATTGAATGTTTTTCAAGTGACCTGGAAAACAGTTCAAATTATCGCGAAATTCAAATGAACGAATTTCAAGTTATCAAGAGTCAACTGTATATATTTTGATTGCAGCTTAAGTCTGATGGCTGCAAAAACGCCTGAAGAGAACGACACGAAGGTGCATATACATACATATTTACTGGAGCTATAGGATTATATTATTAAGTTTGCTCCATATGGCTCCAATTTGTTGTTGTTGTTGTTTTCATATATATATTTATTGTTTGCTGAGCATGTTGTATACTCTAATTGTTTGATTTAAGTGGGACAAGGGAAAGGCCTAAGATATGGTGGTGCAGTTGTTGTTTATTGTGGAGGTTTAGCTGAAAGATTAAGTGGATCATTTACATAAATGCTTAATATTTTCTTGATTGGACTTTGTTAAACAACAACAAAAAATTTATAAAAAATATCAAAAAAAAAAAAAGAAAATTCAAACAAAGAAAATTACAAACGCACCAGAAATGTTTAAATTAAAAGGGTTAAACATGTTAACTTTTCTTAACGTCAAAACGTTTGCTGTCGTTGTTGTTGTTGCATGCATGACATTAATTTCAATGTACAATGTACAAGTATACAGACGTATACATGGTATGTTGCATTTTAAATACATACAACATATGCTATAGTTTCACAACACTGCTTGCAAAGTTTTTTTTATTGTAATATTTAAATAACTATAATTATGTGTAAATTAGTTCGTTAAAAATGCATTATAATTGACATTAAAATTACACAGGCGCACATGTTTGTGAAAAGGAAATTCACAAGAAACTTTAACTTTTTAAACACTATTAAACTTGTACGTATCTGGGGTATGTGTCTTTAACTTTTTTTCTGACGTTTTTCATTGGATTAAAATAAAAAACACTTGTATTTTTTCAAAATGTATATAAAGTATGAGATATAAACAAATGTAGTCGCCACAACCACTTATTTATAATTAGTTTTTTAATTGAGATTGAAAACTTTGTAAAGTAATAAATAAGTGCCTTTAAATATACTTCCCTTCTTTCCTAGTTTCATTCCTAGAACATTTTCTTTACACAGTTTAAAGTTTTGTTGCAAACGTTAGGTTTTTTGGCCACTTAATCGGTCACATGTTTGAACGCATTTAACTCTGCACCAATAATCTTATTAT
This sequence comes from Paykullia maculata, assembly GCA_003055125.1. Lineage (NCBI taxonomy): Eukaryota > Metazoa > Arthropoda > Insecta > Diptera > Rhinophoridae > Paykullia > Paykullia maculata. The sequence goes on along the minus strand of NDXZ01026010.1, from coordinate 1,133 downwards.
TACAAGCTGGCGAATTTTTTAAGAACTTATTACTCAAGCGTTTACACAAAAAAAAAAGAAATTTTTTAAAACTGGAAGTCCAAGTCTTGCAAGTCTAGCAAAAACTATAACATTTGCAAGACCACAACAACGAAAAATATAGAACTGCTGTGTTTTACTTTACCAAACTTTTAAAACAGGACTTTTCAAAGAAATGTTAATTTAATTGGATTTCCAACAATCCATAAAAATGTTTAACAAAAATCAAAGGTTTATTTTTACTGCCGATTCGAACAACGGCGTTAATGTTCAAATAATGTTTGCGGCTAACTTAATGCCGGCCTTAAAGTATTCGCTATAATTACCGCATAGATTTTGATAAAAAATAACAAAAAAAAAATTAATTTGCCAAATTTCAAAAATAAATATTGAAAACAAATAATAAAAACAAATTAATTTGAAGGTTATTGTTTATAATAATATTAAAAACAATTTAGTGGATTCAAAAGGAATGTTTTGTTGTCATATTGTCATAATGTTACAATATCCAACAATTGCATAGACCTGTCGATTAATCCAATCTTCAATATCTCTTATAATTTTTAAAAGCTTTGTCGCTCATAATCTTAAAAAAAGGTGTTTTTGCAGAAAGCTAAGTAAAACCGTCAACTGTCAAAAACGTTTTTCCAAAGGTCGCCGTCAATAGCAAAAGTGTTCAGCTTAGGTCTCTGCCAATCAGAGGTTTTTGTTTGCATATGTTATTGAAGAAATTACAAACGGAATGACAAACCTATATATACCCTCACCACATGTGTGTGTGTGAAGGGTATAATAAACCCGTTTTCAATATATACGTGCATTACATCATAACCGGAAATAATCTGGTAAAAATAACATGGAATTACTTTACTGGAAAAAATGTAGCGTGCGCAACGGAGCGTGCGTCATAATGGTTTCACGGCTGTTAATAAAAAACTACAAATTTGTTTGCCTCCAATTAGGTTATTTTAGATTTCTCCTATATTCATTTTTCTTAAAGGATTTAGGTTTTTGGTGCTTTATTATGCAAAATTCGCTAAAAATAACAAAAACATACTCCAACTTAAAAGTTACTTCCACTTTTTGTAGCGTGCGCAACGAAACTTTGTAATCAA
>NDXZ01026004.1:0-18265 GCA_003055125.1 Paykullia maculata | reverse complement strand
CCGCACAATTGTGCAATGAAATGACCACCATTGATTTAGATGGTCCGATCAAAGGCCATATTTTTATTAATTTAATTCTCTTTAATTTAAGTTAAAAAAAATGTATATATACTATTTTGGAAAGATTGAAATTAGGTATGAAATGTCAGATCCTTGCGTTGTGACATGCGTCACGGAAAATAAGTTTTTTTTATATTGTGAGTAGAATAAAAAATTTTTTATAAGTTTTTTATATTTTTAAATCAATTTCATATTCTGCTTTAAGCAAATAAAAAATTAAAATTTTCACAATAAAACAAAAAAAATATTAGCATATTAATTTCTGTAGCGTCACGATGAGTTCTTGCAAAAATTGCATTAAAAACCTTTGCAATTGTTATTGGATTATCGGGGTTAGGAAAATTACAGAGTTAAAAAAAACATTAAGGTATACAAAAATACATTCATTCATTTCTACTGGAAGCTCTGTTTCGCATTTTTCCTATGTTCCCTTCTAACTTTGGCAACTTTAAAAAAAAAGTGTGTTGTGACGAAGCCAATGAAGTTTGTATGACGAAGTATTAAAAACATACATTTTTTGCCTCCAATTTAGTTATTTTAGATTTCTCTTATATTCATCTTTCTTAAAGGATTTAGGTTTTTTGTGCTTTATTATGCAAAATTCGCAAAAAATTACGAAAACACACTCCAACTTAAAAGTTATTTCCACTTTTTGTGACATGCGTCACGAAACTTTGTGATCAATTAGTTTACAACAAATACCTGTTACAAAATTATATGTTATGCCATTCGAAAGTACAAATAAAATCCTACGTAAAAGTTAAAGGTATCTCTTTTGAAAGACCAAAAAAATGTTATATTTTAATCAAAAAACGCGTACGAATGTAGGAATAGCCCATATGTAGTTTTGTGACATATGAATGTACATATCTAGGTGTATGTATACAGCTTTAGGTTTATACTTTTTGTGTTGAGTGTAAACAGTGTTCAATTATCTTATATTAGTCATTACAAATAATAGCTCCAAATTTTACCGTCGGCAAACTATCTTTCCTATCTTTTAAACAGTTATTAATTTTCCTTTTAAAATTTTCTTAATTTAAAGCAAACAACTATAGCAGCATGATTAGAGCAAAATATTGCATATAAAAAAATGCTTATGTATTTCAAGATTAAATTCTAGGAATTTATTTTAAATCTTAGCAACAACAAAAAGAATAGCGAAATAATAAATAAAACAACTTCATAAAATTAAAGAGCAAATAATGATTCAGTCAATACGTCCGCCATACAAACAACATGTAGGTACCTCAACCTCCCGCAGCATTTGTCTTTGGCCCAAACTCGTGTCATCTTTCTTCTGTAGGTTAAAATCTAGAACAGTAATATTTAATGTTTTGTTTTTCTTATTGTTGGCGTTGTTGTTGTTGTTGTTGCTGTTGCTGTTGGTGATGATGATGCGAGTGATATAAACAACAACATCTATCCATTCAAACAAACTCAATCATTCAACCATCTACATACATACGTATGCATATGTACGTACATATCTGTTTAGCCAGCCAGCTTTTCATCCATCCATTTACACCTCCTCCTTAACTATACAGTAGATATTCATTATATTCACATATTTCGTAGATTATATATTGAAATTCTACTCGAGTAACTAATACTGACTGAGCATGTCACTCTCCCACATTTTTTTTCAATATTTTTGTTTTGTTTTTTTTTCTGCACTTTTTTATGGTTTAGTTTAGTATTTTGTTTGGGTCGTTTAGCGCCATCTATATCAAAATATGTTCAACTTTATTATAACGGCACACATTCACACAACCTCACATAGGTACAAATTTACGAAAACAAAAAACTATGAATGCTAGGCTATGTATATGCTCGTATGTGTGTATCTCATAGATACATACACTATATACACACATATACATACGCACAAAAATTCCAAATATTTTAGAAATTTACCGGAAAAATGCGCTGAAGAATGTGCGGCGAATTGTGTTGTTGTTGTTGTTCTTCTTTTGGATTTTACCCCAACCTTTGTTAACAAATACAAACGTCACTTGACTTCTGTTCGTTATTTGTATCTGATAGAATAGAGCAACTAGATGTCACCGGCTAATAAGTTAGAAAGAGTTGGCATTAAAACAATAAACTTGTATTTGTAGCTGAATTCAGCCATTGTTGTGTGCCAAAGTTAAAAAAAAAACAGCAAGAAACAACAAAACTAGGCGACGAGAAGTTAAAACAAGTTAGCATCTCGCATTGTAAAGCGCATGTTTAGTATCGAAAGCGAATTCATAATAATACACTGTTAGAGATTTCTTGTATAACTGTTAGTTTTGACATTTAGTTTTATCCAAATAATTATCATCTTGACAAAGATGAAATTATGTATGTTTAAAACATTAGTTCAAAAACGTTTTAATTAGCTATTTATTAAAAAAAAATTGTTTCGTTTCTTTATTCCAGGTTTGTGATAAAACTTTGTTGATAAAAAAATTGTATATGCTATGTATGAAACAATGGCCAAAGGTTAATATGTATCAAGTATGTAACTTACAATATTTTTCTACATTAGGTAATGATGGCAAGCAATCACATCCTTAAAATTAGGATATTTAAAAAAAAAATTTTAAAAACCAAGAAAAGTAGTATTTTTAAAGTAGACAAATAAGCAAGTAATAAACAAGTACATATAGGTATATGTTTGGTAAAGTGCTAACACAGATGGGAGTTGGGCATGAAAGTGGGCGTGCTGCACTAATTTCGACTGATGATGTAATTTAAGAACACGCCTAACATATATTATACATCCTAGCAAAAATTGGTGCTTCCTCGGAAGCAGCTTTGTAAGGCAGAAAGCAGTTGTGCACCGCTTTCATTTCTATGAAAGATTACATGATTTTTGTATGAGATTACTCGCGTAGAGGCTCTGCTTTAAAGCTTCTTAATGATCTTTTTGAAGAAACTGATGAATATATTCATTTTTCGAAATGTTCGTAATTTTCAAAGCATTGTTGAAAAAATAAATACATAACAACATGCTATGGCAATTAATTAAATTGTGATTCCACACGAAATACAAATTTAAGTTATAAAACAAAGACAGAATGTCAATATACCTATATTAAAGACATGAGCCCATTATCACAGTCATAAACAAAGTATACTTTAAGAGTCGAAAAGTACACTTTTGTAAAAAGTATGCTTCTGGTGTACTATAGACGATTTAAAGTAAATTTAAAAATAGGTGAAGCTGTTTTTAACTCACCTAAAAACACAAAATAGTTATTTTGCACAATACAGCAGCCCGAATCACTTCCCATAACTCTTGTACTTTTTTATTAAACTTTTGTTGTCTTTTTTTGGGTTTTTCGTTTCTGTTTCATTATTTTATAAACAAAAAACAAATATCCTTTTAAAAGTTTGACACTTGATTTTTGTTTTAATTTTTTTATTTTTCAAAAATATTTAAAATCAGTTGAGCAGAGTTCCCACTTGCTTATATTTGGTTATAATTTGTAAGAAAACATTTTATTATTAGATGTGTCACCCATATAAAGCTGGTTTCATTTAAAACATACTTTATTTTTTACTATAATAGCAAAAGAGTTAATATAAAGTTTTTATTTTAAAGTCGTTTTTAAAAAAGAACCGACTTTAGTTTGTAACTAAGAATACGGGCCAGTGTACTTTAAGAGTTGTAAAGTATACTTTTGAAAAAATTTTGCTTTTTGTATACTATAGACGAGTTCAAATATACTTTTAACGCAAAAGTCTGCTTTAAACTTAAAAATAGTTGCAGCTGTTTTTAACTCACCTAAAAACACAAAATCACTAGTTTTTTTTGCAAAATACAGCAGCCCGCATTGCTTGCATTATTTTTTTTTTATTTTAATCTATTTAAAAAGGGTCAATAAGTCCTCTTAATGTTGTTTTTTACTTTTTTTTACACAATAAAAAAACATTTGTTTAAATGTTGGCATTTCTTATTTCTTCTTTTTTGTTTCATTCGTCAACAATATACAAAATAAGCTGATCAGAGTTGCCACTTGCTCATATTTTGTTATAATTAGTATGAAAACATTTTACTATTAGATGTGTCACCCAATTAGTTTAAAACATACTCTATTCTTGACTATTATAGCAAAATCGTTAATAAAAGGTTTTTACTTAAAAATTGTTTTTAAAAAGAGTCGACTTTAGTTTGTCACTATGATTATGGGCCATGGTCTTTAACTTTGAATGCTAAGGATTAAAGCTAGTCGCCACTTGTTAAATGTTTGGTTTCTTAATTTTGCAAAAAAAAAAAAATTTGAAAATTCGGCAATTAAAAGTTTTCTTTGTTTCTCGCGAGGCAATTTCTTTGACAAAATTACGAAAAAGTAATGTCATAATGTGAATATGCCTTAATTTTGCAAATGGCGTTTGTCTGTCTTTGTCTTATGTCTTTGTGCTTTGGCGTATTTGTTGTAGACAGATCTAGAATTAGTTTACAACAGAGCGATACCTATTTGTAAGCAAACTTTTTGCGAACACAGAGCTAACAGTGTTTTCACATTGAAAGTTATAACCTGGTTTTAACATTAAAACCTGGTTTTAACATTAAAACCATAAACGCAAAATCAGCGCGTTCACACTACAAGTTCATTTAAATCAGGTTTTAACTTCAAGTTTGTCCAATAAATTTATTGACAATAAAGTAAATTTTTCATAAAAATAAGTGTATTTACTGCAGAACTTTTTTTATATATCCGTTAAATTATTCATTTGACTAACTGTATAACAGCTGTTTTTGTTTGTATGAAAAACTAAGAAATTTTGAAAATGCGCTGCCAAATAGAAATTATTTTTTTTTTTGTACATAAATATTTTAAAATTATGGCTAATGGAATCACGAAATGTGTTTCCCTATGTTTCGTCCACAAGCTTCTTTTTCTTTTGCAATTTTTTTAAACTGTTGCTGCTGCATCCATTGTTTAAAAAATGTAAATTATTTACTTTTTTATTTTTGTTGAGTGCCATCTATTGTTATTATCTGTTATTAGTACACCAAAACTGATTTTAGTACACCATAAACAAAGTTGTATTTCATAAAATCAACTTGAAACTAAAACAAAAAAGATTTTAAGGTGGTTTTAACGAAATTACTTTGTATGGTAAAACCAGGTTTTAATATTGGTTTTACCGTTAAAACCAATTTTTTGGGTTAAACCCCTCAGTGTGAAACCACTATAACTTTTAATTTTAACGAAATGGTAACAATTCATATACATTGTGACATTTCTTTTGCGCCACCTTGTATTTATGCAAGTAAGAAGGTAAACTAAATTTAATAGCAAGTGGCAAGTAGGTTTGTAAGAAAATAATTTAAGAAGTTTTAATCGTAAATACATAATTATCGTTAGCAACAAATTTTGCAAAAGCATAGTCATTATAATTTCATTTAATAAATGCTAAAATCGTTAATACACTTACTTATGTATATATTAAAGAACAAATGCAGGCCTCTAACTATTAAATTTATATTTATAGGTATTTGTTTTAATTTTAGGTAAAAACAAGTAAGAGCGCTATATTTAGCTGTGCCAAATCCTATATACCCTTCACTACGTGTATTTACGTTAAAAAAAAAAAATTGCCGATATCAAGAGAAAAATTTTTTAATTCTCAAAAGCCATGTCTTATTTCTGATTGTTTGATACTACTAACGCATCCGTACGACATCGGAGGGCTGAGAAAACTTGATTTCAACAGACGGACAGACATGGGGCATGGCTTAATCGACTTCGCTATCTATAAGGATTCAGAATATAACTTTATGGGGTCGCAAATGAATATTGTAGAAATTACAAACGGAATGACAAACTTATATATACCCTTGTCACTTCTGGTGAAGGTTATAAAAATTAGACTTCCGGATTGGACTTTCTTCAAGTCGGTCAAAGTAGACGTATTCGAAAATAATATTTTAATAAAAATGGCAAAGAATTATTTTTGGAATCAAGCTAAATTCATGACAGTTGTGTATATAAGTACATATGTATGTATGTTTGTGCTTTAAATCTTGTTAAGAATTATCTGGTAGGAAACAATTAAATTTTTCAAAATGTCGTTGTGCCACATCTATCTTGCAAAAACATGTATAATTTACTTTGTTATCGGTCTGACTAGTTCAGAAGAGATCCAAACAGGGATCTGACACTTTCGATTAAACTTTATTCGTTGCATACACAAGCGTGAAAGATATTTAGACGTGGCATAATTTAACAGGCCATACTGAATTTATAATATCCACTTACCTTTAATTATATATTTTTTGCCTTCTGTGTTAAGAATAAATGAAACTCAGCTTTTATGCAAACTCGAACCACTGTTTATTTAACACACACACACACACCTTTACAAAAACTTTAGTCAGGTTTTTTTACTTTTTACTTAAATCACAAACAAAACAATAATAACAAACCAAAAAAAGAGATAACAATAGTCTACAATATCAAACAAGACAAGACATGTTAAGACCATATGATTTTTAAACGGCGAATTTAACAACTGTTGCAAATTCGTTTTGTTTACCCTACGACTAAATAAACAAAAGAAATGCACAACTAATATTTTTATTATTTATTTTTAAAAGGTTCCTTAATTAACTTTAACTAAAATCTTTAATCTGAGATTTTTTGGTTTTTGCACTTCTTACTTTAGGTAGAAAACTTTGAAAAAACGTTCTCACATGTCTGTTTCATTACTTTTCACAAAACAACAATTTATTTTGTGAAATATCATCAGCACTATGCACAATAACACGATACACTTGCAGACATTTGGAATTTTTACAATTTCTTCTCTTAATGTTTTTGCCAATTATTTTAAAATGTTTTTTTTGTTTGCAAAATACCAAAAGCCTCTGCACTACAAGTAAATGACTACGATAAAAACAAAAACTAAAATTCTTAAGCCGAACACAGAAATTCCAAAACGCAGTAAAAATATGCGCGCGCGTTACTAAATGCAACAGACCAAACTAAAAACGTTCGAAAAACACAATACACACACATGCAAAACTGCTTGAAAGAAAGGTGTAGTAATAGCAACAAGAAGAGCAATAATAAAAATAATGGCAAAAACCAAAACAAAAACAAGTCAAAATGCATATCACAGAGGAGCGAAAAGTAATATAACAGTGATGAGTATTGTGGGGAAAATATGTGCAAAAAAGTGCTGCCGGATGGTAAAAATTAATATTAGCGGGTAAAAATTGGTAAATTAATAATAGGGGGTTAAGAATAACAGCGAAAAATTTGTTTTAGTAAATTATTAGTAAAAACAACAAATATTTAAGAATTTTATATAGAAAAATAAAAATTTTAATTTTTTTAAATTAAATTAATGTAATTTTATATTTCAAAAATTTTCTTTAAATATTTTTCTTAAAAACAAATTTGAATACTTGTTTTTATTTTTTGAAAATTATCAATAAATATCGTATACACAGATAACTTTAGTAAATTCCCCATAGCAGAAAAAATCCGATGATTTTTTTATTTAGGGAAATGGTAAAAATAAATTTTGTTTTATAGAGAATTTTTCAAACAAAAATATTTTTTTACAATCTGAAAATTCGTTTAGAGCATAAACCAAATAAATTGCGGCAAATGTAACGAAGCTAAACTGAACAACTAAACTGTTTGTTTCACAAAATCAATGTTGGCATTAATTTTCTACCTTTTTATTTAACATGCTTTTTTTAAGAAACTTTCAAATTCACAAGAAAAATAAAATAAGAAAGATTAATTTTAAAACTAAAAATACGCCAAGGTTCTACAACAACTTTAAATGCCAATCAGCATGTTTTCGTTTCACACATGAATGTTGTGCACGTTTTTTTTCTGTTGTTGTTGTTATCACAAAAAAGTAAAGAACAACAGTAGCAAAAACGGCAGTAACGAATGAAATGAAAAACTTGCAACCAACAGACAAGTAACTAGTGGACAAAACTAAAAGACTTCGAACGGATGCGGCTATTCCGCAACAAAAACCATACAAACATATGTATGTATGTATACCTATATGTATGTATGCAAGTACATACATATTTACTTACGTACAACACAACAATTTCAAGAACGTTCACATAGTTAAAACAACAACGTCGTCGTCGGCATACATATGGTCTGCATACCATCATATGATATTTCTCAGATATTGAAAGAAAATCCACAAAACGTACAAAACAGTAGACAAAAACATTATCCATTCCCCCACTAAGCAGGTTACCACAGAGATGCCAGATTTATATGTTTTTTTGACAAAAAATTTTTAGTTCAATAAAAAAAGTAAATAAGAAGAATTTATAGCAAATTTTCGGCTCAGAGAAAGCTTTTGGAATATTTTCTATTAAACAGAAAATTCGCGATTAAACCACTTTAATTGGAATTTACTTATTCCTTATTACATAGTATGTAAAATCATTTTATAATCGTTTAACCGAGATCTTGACAGCCTCAACCATTTATTCGTCTTAAACCAAAACAAGTAGCGTATATTTTAGTCAAATAAAAATTTAATGTAAATTTTTCTGTTTTTTTAAGAATTTTCGTTAATTTGCAAATTATAGCTGAGTATTCATACATAAAGCCTAGTACTCTGTTCGGATTTGTGAAATTTGTTAAGCTACAATGGTATTTCCACATGAAAAAGTTGACAATCAACAATGGTGTCTTTATTGCGATTTAATAGAATTTCGACGATTTTCTTGCATAAAAGTATACAACATTGTTTTTCATTTGTAAACAAAACAAATATAAGCCGTTATATTTTAAAATGGTGTAAGTTCATTTTGACAAAAAAATAGTTATCAATAAGATTGAATACAATTTATGAACTTTTTAATATAAAACCTTTTCAAAAAAAATTAATAAAATTGTTATTATGTTTTGCATTACAAATTTTCGACGTTAAGTTATTTAAATTCAAAACCTTATGTATCTCAAAAAAAAACAAAAAACACTTACTCCACTTTTAAAGCAAACGGCTTATAAATTCCACATGAAACAACTACCGTCTATGTTATTTCACATGTTAATAAAAAATGTTGTTGTAGATGTATTTCATATGTTCTTCACAAAATGAACAGAGTAATACTTCTGCAACATTTTTTCATAAAAAGTTCACGTTCATTTTTTTTTTTTTATATGTATTTTGACATAATTTCATGTGAAATATTGAACAGAATACCAGGCTTAAGAGTAAATAAAAAAAATGTTCGGTTGTAAAAAAATTTCTCGTTTAAATCAACTAATATTTTCCCTCTTTAAAATTCTTTAATCTGGCAACTTTTTTTGTCACTGCTGGCCTGTATCTCTGTGCATTATTGTAACCTGTGTGTTTGCGCAAAATTGTATCTGTTTTCTTAAGCATTCTTAAAAAGCATATGTTTGACCAGTTTTTTTTTTTTTGTTTTTATATTGAATTCGCAACATAGAAATTCTTCTCAACAATCTTAAGAATGTTTTTTCTCGTTTCTCTTCTTTCCACGGACGGCATTTTTCTTCATTCTTGAGGCATTAAAGAATTTCTGGAATTACATTAAATTGCTGCTTTTGCCTTGTTTTACTTTGCACTGCTCTATAGAAGCCGTCTTGCTGCTTTTCAGGTTCGTAGAAGAACGTTCACTTGAATGTACATATGTATGTATGTATGTGTGAATGTACTTTATACAACAAACCGCAATATCACCATCATGCATTATGTACATAATTTTCTTGTCGATTTTGTTGTTGTTGCTATTATTGTTGTTGAGTTTAAGTAGCTTAATGGGTTGTTGCAGTCGTTGTCACAGTAATTTTTTTGTCGTTTTTGGAGCTTCCAGTTAATATAAAGTCGTTTATCATTTGCAACATGGATATGATTAATCATATGAATGGATTCGTGTGAACCAGTTTTAATTTTGTCCACTTACAATGGATATCGGAGAACAAGCAGCTAAACCTATTTTAGTGGTGGGTATTTCATTAGTATGCTACAGAAGAGGAAAAGTCACTAAAATTAAAAAAAAATATGACACAGAAAACATGCACTCGATTAATAAAGCTTTAAAGCTTAAGAGCTTTATGAATAAATATTTAGAGATTAAAGCTTTTAAGAAGAAAATTATAAACATACATTCATAGTTAAACAATTTTAATAAATTTTCTATGGCAGAAAACTTTTAACTAAATTTATTTAAAAACAAGTAAGAGCGCTATATTTGGCGGTGCCAAATCTTTTATAACCTTCACTACGTGTATTTCCGTAAAAAAAAAATAAAAAAAATGTTTTGCTTATATCTCGAAATTTTTTTTTATTTCTCAGAAGGCACGTGTAATTTCTGATTGTTTGATACCAATAACGCGTCCGTACAGCATCGGGGGGGCTGAGAAAACTTGATTTCAACAGACGGATAGACGGACGGACAGACAGACAGACGGACATGGCTAAATCGACTTCCCTATCTATAAGGATTCAGAAAATATATACTTTATGGGGTCGCAAATGAATATTGTAGAAATTACAAACGGAATGACAAACTTATATATACCCTTATCACCTTAGGTGAAGGGTATAAAAAAAGAAATTATATTTTAACATATCTGCTCGCAATTAGATCTTGCTCCGTAACAATTCCTACTCTTACAAACCATCTGAAACTTAAAACAACTTTTACAAATATTGAAATGAAGACAAAATTAACTTTAAACTATTTTGATGTTAAAAAATAAAATTTTGTTGTAATCGGTCTAAAATTGATCCCATGTAAAACCCACAAAATTTTGTTATAATATTTGTAAAACACTTTAATTTTTTTCGAATCCAGCCACAATTATGAAAAATGTTTTTGTGCCAGCAAAGCTGAAAAAGCTCCATGAAATTGCTTACTTGTGTCAACTAGTGTTTAATTAAATCTCGGTAGAACCTCATTAGCTAGAATATCGCCTCTGAGCAAACGCCGACACAAGTTAAAATAATTAATTTATATTAAAAGTTCAAAATTTGGCTCAGTTTTAGACATCCTTTAATTACACATGTAAGTAATGAAATTAGAAAGAAGTCATAAAATAACTTTTGCTGTAAGTGATTATAAAACCAACCTCTCTGCTTTAAAAGAAAAATGTATGCCCCGTGGAATTTGTGCTTTATATAAGTAAATTGATTCTTTTCCCCTAATTCACAAACAACAAAATTTCAAAAAACTTGAAAAAAAAAACTTTTTCAAAAGGCAAAAATTACAACAAAAATTAAATTAAGAAAAAAATCAAAAAGAACTTCACAGCAAAAAGTTGTTGAAATGTAATAATGAAACAAAAAAGATTAAATTAAATAACGACAACAACAGCAACAGCAATATTGGCAACATTAAAGGCGACAAGGCGACAATGACCAGACCAACAATAACAATCAGCAACAGAAAAAGTGGAAAAATGAACAAACACACACACAAAATAAACAACCAAGAAACAAATGTTAATATACAACTGGCGGCAATATACATATAATGACAACAAAGTTATCAACACGCTGCAAGTTAAAAACAAGCTGGTCTGTCGGTTGGTTGGCTAGTTGTGGTAGTTGGCCAAAACCGACAGAAGTAGCCAACCAACCAAGCATTCAATGGGAACGTATGCAGTCGCTTGTATTTTCTTTATTTAATGTTCCATAAGAGTTAATAGGTGCCCGGTAGATGATCATGTTGATATCGAGCAAAACTTAACATGAAGGCAGATTTTGTAGATGCCACAAATAGTTAAAAGGAAATAAAAAGAGAAGGGCAAGACGTTTGCTAATATAAAACATTGAAGTACATACTAAGTGATAATGACGATGACGATAAAGATATATGTATTAGTAAAGTAAAACATTACTTTGTATTGAATATAAAAGAGTAAGTAGCCGGTTAGGATCGACCATTTAAACCCTACTTTGTTTGCATATATGGAAAATATAATTAACCCAGTATAGAGGTTTTTTTCACGTTTTATGTTTTTTTATGTCGTTATATCTTAATGGTAATATTTTAAAATATTGAAGGGCGTTAAGATGATATTTAGTGTAGACATCATATAGAATCAAGGAGCAGAAATGAATCGACCATCAAGTAATTTGTATTCCAAATCATATACACTTTCAAAAAAAACATTTTTGAATAAAGTCACGACTCAGTATTGTTTATATTACTGCCACAACCATATTTTTGATGGATTAACTGTATCGTATACGTTTACATATATATGTTTACAGCAATTGATTATACGTTAGTGTTAATTATTTATGTACGTAACTGACGATATTCACCTTATTTTCCAAAACGGTAAAGTCAAATATATAATTGATTCTTGCTCTTACATAATACAATCATAATTTGTTTGTGATAGTCATGCATGAACAGTCATATCGTGAACAGTTAATAAAAATGACTACCGACCATTCTTTTTTAACTCTTAATTGACAATATTGTTCAATTAGCATTATTATAAGCTACGGATGCCAGACTGTTTACCAAATACGTTCACATTTGCATTTAATACATATTAGAACGTAAATTTCTGATCTTGCTGCAACAATAAATTATGGTTTTGTAAACTATAAAAAAATAACAAATTAAAACAGTTATATAGGTATTTATTAAACATTTTGAAAGAACTGTTGTTATTCTTTGAAAAAAATATAGTGGTTTCTGATAAAAAAAAAACATTTATCCTGTCATAGATTGTAGGAAATACAAGAAGGGCAATTGGAAACACTACTTATGTTGTAAGTTTGTTATGTTTAACAGTTGTCATTTAATATCTTATTTTATTTAATAAACAGGAAGGGACAAATGTTGTAGCAGTTATTTCTATAGAAAGCAATAACAGCATTTATACGCTTATTTTAGAAGCCGATGATTAAATACATAAATAATAGGTTGTGAATTAAGTTAATATTTTAGGCCACTCCTTTTTAATATAATTTAGCAGAAACAGTTCGAAACCTGCTCTCTCGAATTGGACCACATTATATATGACGAAACCCCTTATGATGTTGCCTTTAAACAGTTAGTTGACCGCCTATTGGCAAATTTTATTAGGATGGTTTATATATCTTATTGTGACGTTAAAAAAAATATGAAAACCCTGTTTTATTTTAATAATTCAATGTTTAGCCAACTGTTGTTACACAATCACACGACTGCAAATACCGTTGGCTGCAATCATTAACGAGTAGTCTGCTACTTAATTATAAAATGAAAGCGACAGCAATATTAGTAGTAAATCAATTTATTTCTTAAAAACTTTTGATTGTTAATGCATTTAAAAGATTTTATTTGTTTTTAATGAAAATGTTTTTAATCTCACATTTATTTTATTGACAGCATTAGACAGCACTACAAGTAGATCTGTTCATTGCCGCTAACTAAACAAAAATTTGGCCTTAGTTGGCGACAGCGGCAAAGGTAAGCTGTAATAGCGTCAAAATAATCATCTTCACAGAAACGTGTGTATTTTGCTTTTGACAGACTGTTGTCAGCAGCCATCCCCCCGGGGGCGATTATAAAAGCATCATGATGACTACGTCCCATCACGGTGCTAACGCTTTCGGGAAAAAGAGGCTTGTTTTAGCCTCGGGTGCACGGACAAAAATTAGTGGTTCCATAAGCCCCTGGGTCTAAGTCCTAGGCTGGTTATGGTTGTCATCTGAATTTTGAATTAGCAGAAAGAGATGTCAATTTCTACTGATATTCGTCTTCGGACTTATTTCGGACAGTTAAACCATACACCTCTATGATTATTACTAAATTAATACATACTTAGCAATAGAGATTTGAGTCCTGGCTGATGCTTGTGCTAGTGACAGACCTCGGTCAGCCGGATCTTCTCAGGCTCTGTTGTATAGTCAGCAGGTCTGACAGCAAAGGGATTTAGATAGCCCGATCTCTCGAGCCTACTCTATTACACGTGAATCATAATGGGTAGAAAATTGCTACCTGTGTGTTCCTTGCAAGTCACACAGGGGCGATGGTTGAACGCACGGATTCAATTCGTGTTTTTACCACTGTCAGGTTATGACACTCGGTAACGGTACTGACACAAATCAAATTCACATCTGTTGTTAGTCGCCTAAAGTCGTCTATGTGTTTGATACATTAGCGAAACACACGTTAATATGAAAAATTCCCGATATCAGTCAACCCTTTTTCTATATGGTTGAAACACAACTGGGACGAACAACGAATTTTTCGTTGCGAATATTCGTCGTAGAAAATAAAATATATTTGTGTATATGAAAATGCACACAATCAGTGCTTCGACGAAAATTCGTCAAGCGTAACGAACTTGAAATAGGTTTATTTCTATTTCTTACGCCGGCGAACGACGAATAATTTAGTAGAGAGTGACCATTTCTTTTTTCCTTTCTTTTCATTTTGTTATTTGTAACCGAACGAAAAATTCTTTGATTCATATTAAGTTTTTTTTTTTATAAATTAAAAAAAGCTGAAATGTCGTACACAGCTGTTTTCGCCTTTCCAAATGTGTTTCAGTTGACGAATTTACGCAACGAATGTCAACATACGAATTCGTCGTGTTGTGCGAAATTCGTCGTTCGTCCCAATTGTGTTTACACCAATATACATATATTTTAAAATAAAACAACAACAAAACTCTTTTGCTTTTCATATATTAATTTTTATTGAAAATTAACGTTTCTCTTTTTAAGTTTATCATTTTGTTTAAATAAAAATATCATAAAATCTTTAATAAATACACAACTAAAATTAAATTGTCAATAAATAATAATTGAACTTTTAAAAATATAAAAAAAAAAAATTCGGTGCGTTTTAACTATTGTAGCTCAGAAAACAAATACATTGGATTTCTGGATTTCTTTCAGTTTCTCTTTCTTTAAGTTGGATTTCTTTCAGTTTCTCTTTCTCCCTCTCCCACTCTCTTACATACTCTTTCTCTCAAGCTGATGGATGTAAATATAAATTCAGGTCAATCAGCTAAGATTAAGGGAATACCACACTTTTTAACCTGATTTTTATTTATTTTATTATCTTTTCTTTATTAACATCGGCCAATTCTCGGTCAGAAATTTAAAAAAAAATAGTAATAATTATTATAAAAAACATATTTTTAAACAGTTATTTATATTATTTACATATAATAATGTCATTATTTTTTGTCTGTGTTTTTTTTTATTATTTTATTCTTTACTAATTTAAAAGTTTTAGGTTTTTTTAATCGATTTTCATTAACATTTTTGTTTTTTTTTGGAAATACATATTTTTATTTTAAATAAATGAAATCTACATTTTTTTTTATTTTATTTCAGGTTCAATTGGGATTTTTTTTCCAAAATAAAAATTCTTAAAACTATTGTCGTTCTTGAATAATTCTTTTCTATATTATTTTATTTTTTAGTCTATTTTTGGTTTTATTTGATTTTCGATATGTTAAGTCTAAATTTTAAAAAATTGTGTGTGTTTTTGAATATTTGTAATAAAAAAAAAGTAAGAATATTTTTTTATATTTTTTATAAGGTTTTTTTTCAATTTTTTAGAATAAATATTATTTTCTGCAAAAAATTGACTACGAGATCGAAAAACTTACAAGTATAAATAATTTAAAAAAAGCAAAGGCATTTTAGTTGGGTTAAATTTTTTTTAGCTGAGTATTTTTCTAAATAATTAACCGATTTACAAGTTTAAGGCAAAAATTGTTTAGAAAAGCAACAAAAAAATTTTAAGAAAACTTAAATACAACAAAAAGGCTTTTGATAAATTCCCTCTACAATTTGTAAATCATTTTAATTTGAGAAAATATATATAATAAGTTTTTCTTAAAAATTTCAAATAATTTTTTTTTTTAATTTATTCTTAAATCAGTACCCGTATACATAGAGTAATTCAATTAGTCGAAATATATTTAAATAATTTTATTTTCATTAATAAATTATTTAAAAAAAAACTGTTTTTTTAAGGGTAAACATTAAAATATAAATAAAAACATTTTAATATATTTTGCTTATGGCTCTATACTCCTTGCCGGAGTTCTGTGTAACTAAATTTTTTCTACAAATTTTCTTAAACTTATTCTAATTGAGGGCCAAATGCTAAGAAAAAATGCAACTCTGCTTTATAGCGGTGGTAAAAGTAGTATGTAAATAATTTATTTAACAATTATATATAAAAAGAAAAGATTTTACAAAATATACATATGCTTCGCTTATTTCATTTTATGTAAATTTGCCAAATTTTAATTAACTTTTTCTTTTACAAAAACTGTTTATGTCCACTTTTTTTATAGAGAATTGTTTTCTTTTTTTGTGTAAAAATGTTCTATAAAGCCTATTTCTGAAAAAAATCATTGGTTCATCTCATTTCATAGATATTTTTAAAAGTTATTTTTTTATTGGCAATTTTGAATAAGATCTTTCTTTCTTTTATATAAATATGGTTTTTAATAAATTCTCTTCTTTTTAACAATTTTTGATCTGTAATTTCTTTCTTAAAGAGAATTTACGATAAAATGTTTCTCTCTTAAAAGTTTTTTCAAGCAATTCTATATTCAAAAGGAACTTAAGAGACCTTCTCGTTTATGGTAAAGTTTAAAAAAGTAAAATTGTTTATATATTAAAAACATATCTTTATAAAGAACGAACTGAATAGCACTGCCGGCCCCAAATTCAATTTTTCTTTAAAGCTTGTTGTAAGGGATTGCACTGCCCCTACCTTTGACTCCTGTGAGGCAATTCATAACAAAGTTCAAGGTTTGAAATGTATAATGGTAAGGTTCCACAAATATGTCGTTTAATGTATTTACTTTGTACAGGGGATGCCACTTCCCCAGTTCCAATCTCATATACTATTGATTTGAATTATGGAGTTACTAATGCAAAGTTTAAAATGTTTAATGGTTACATTTTTACACATACATACATATGTTATACAATGCAGTTATACAACAGAGTAAGGGAAAGTAAAGCACAATCCATGGATTATCCTTCTCAACGGGTAACTTTACCCACTGTCCCTTTGTCCTACAAATTTGTTGAGTATATTACAAATGTATACAAATTTCTTCCCCTTTTAGAATTACGTAACCAAGACTCTACTGAATTTGCTTTCCCGCGCAATTTTAAGTTCCTCTTTTCCCTTTCGGGCTCCTTTTAAGGACGGAAACACGCATTTCCACATTGAAACATTAATATTCACAATTATTAGAGACAACGCACTGGATCTTATCGATTCCTTTTGCTACTTACTCTTTCTCTTTTTCCTATTTTCTTCTGAAGGGATTCACAATGGACTCACTGCACAACGCCGAAACCCACAGGGAAGCCCTAAAAAAGGTAGACTGACAAACTCCAAGAAAACGCTTTGGCGAGAAATAAATTCCTTAGCTTTATAAGAAATTTTTTAGGATTTTAAATAATATGAGCTTAAGGGGTTCATACAAAATATTTGACAACATTTTACTAAATGAATAATTTTAAGCGAATTTTCGATTTTAAATAAATTTTCCATTTCATATTGTTGCAAGATATTTGCAGCACTAGGAAGGATATTGGTGGCTAGGCCCTACCCCTGCATCAAAAAAAAAAAAGGAAAATAAAACTATCGTAAAGAATAGAAAAGTTTTGTTGAAGAAACATTTTTTACAAACATTTTCTCTATATAAAAACCCCTTTTTATCATTATAATTAATCGATTCAAAGAAAAATAGCAAATAAAGTTGGCAGAATCCTATACATACATTCATAATTGGCCCACAATTCTAATAAAATGCTTTGCATTATTGTTATTTAAAAACTATAGAGAGATTAAATATTTCTTGTAGATAAAACATGTGCAATTTAAATTTAAGTTAAAATAAACCAAAAAATTATATTTTTTTATATGATCTGCAATAAATCAAGACTAGAAATTGTTACCTTAAAAAAAAAATTTTAAAATAGCTTTAGAAAAAACTTAAAATAATTGTCTATATCTAACTATTTAATACTGTTAATTTTTTTCAATTGTTTTATTTATTTTATTATAATTTTAAAAGGAACTTTAACTTCATCAGGAGGACAATTTCTGGAATATTAAAAAAAAACAGAAGAAAAAAAATTTTTCCAAAAATAGTAGCGAAAGTAAAAAAAAACAATATAAAGGCAAAACGCATTAAAACTGGAAGCGCTTTCTTATTATCCACGATTAGAAAAGTTTGGAAAAAATAAAAAT
>NDXZ01026002.1:0-38319 GCA_003055125.1 Paykullia maculata | reverse complement strand
ATAATCACAAGAGTCAAGAATAACGACAGGGTCACAATTAATAAAAAAATTGGAATAATTCGTTTTAACTACTTACATTGGGCTTCAACTTCCATTATTATATTCTCTCTTTTCTCTTTATTATCTCTTTATTATTTTCTTTTCCACACTTTGTTTTAAATATAATTGTAACACTATTTTGAACCCGATTCAATTACACGTGGTAAAACATTAAACCTTGAAAGCTTGACAGACTGCCAGTGTTGCCACCTAATATTTTTTATTTTATTCTCTTGATTGCTTGGAGTGTTGCCATAAAGGAAATATATACTTTTTTAGAAATTCTTAACTTTTTTTTTTTAATTTCTGCCAAAAAAAAATTGAAATAAATAAATATCGTTATTTTTTCTATCGATATTTTTTTCAATATGGTTGTCGATCGATAATTATCGATTTGAAAATGTCGATATTTCGATATTTTTCGTAAATTCATAAAATAAAGGAAAAACGAACTTTATTAACAAAAAATTATTTTTTATTAATGTTTAACGGTTAACATAGAAACAATAAATACAGAAAACTATATTTGTGGTTAAACCACAAAGTAAGGCGCTGTAAAAATTTAATTGAACTACTAGTTATCAGATACTGACATAAGAAGTACCCTCTGTTTTATGTATTTACCTGTAAAACGGCTTTTACTATCGGGTACTGTCGGGTTTACCACTGAAAAAACTCTTTCCGAAGACACCGAGGAAGCCTGACAACTTTAATATTCCACGGTGACCTAAGAAAGAACCGGATTAAAATGCTGGACACACACAACCAGACATGGTTAATTCTCTGTTAGTAAAGCGTTAAAAACAAAATAATGTAATCGAAACATTTTCCACAAGTTATACACAATAGAATAGCTAACGATGTATACGTCCCAACTCTAAAACTGTGTATAAAAAGTTTATATTTTCACACTAGGGAGTTACGGCTGTGAATAAATTCTTGTTGCTATGGACTTGCAAATACCTTAAATTGGAACAAATTATACTTGCCGTTGTTGGCAGTACAAGCATTATAACAGCTTTTTCGATAAGAAAAAAAGATTTTTTTACAAATTAATAACATAAAATACAAAACCAGAGTTCAAAAATATCGAAATAAAATTGCAAGAAATAAATATTTATATATCGATAAATTGCAAAGTAAAATATCGACGAAATATATCGATTGGTTTTAAAAAAATATCGATATATTTTTTGCCCAACCCTACTTTCAATATTAAAGACTGACAAGATACAGTCGATCATAATTGCGTATGAGTAATATAGATATAAATATAATATCGCTTATACGCAGCTGTGCACAATAATATTTTCTTAAATAATAATTTGATTAAAACATTAATATTGAACTTAATTGCTAAATAATTATATTACAAAGAGAAACCAAAAATTTAAAAAACATATTTTCATATTGTAATTGCAAGCGCATATGGGACCAGCACGACGTTTTGTATAGGAACCATAATTGCAATATGATGGCATGCGCATAGATTGAGTAGCATAGATTTTCGGATCTATTAAATTATGGAAATTTAACTAGACACATGAAGATATACTTGATGCTAAACATCACTTTTAAGCTTTGTCTTGATCCCTGACAGGAACATATGAATCAACAACAGGTGAAGTTAAGATAAAAATTCACTGATTTGATTTTTTGGTGAATTGAAGCAACCAAAGGGGGATAAAGGAGTTGGTGTCTATGCAGTTAACTTCCAATGCTGTGAAAGAAGTTAAAAAACAGTAACATTTATATCGCCTATCCTACCAATGATATTCCATAGAATACATGTTTAAATGTATGGCCTCTTTTTGGGTACGTAAGGCGACATGACCTTTTGGGCAACAGCAGAAGTCAGTCTTGCTTTTTTTATTATCCAAAGCCCTCTGCGCAGTATCCTGCAACTAAACATGGGTACAATTTATAAATATTCAAATTATTTCGAATTTTGGGCTTCATCGCTTGCTTAAAAACTCATTTTTTTGTTATTAATTTTCTTGATATATATATATAAATAATAAACTTAAGTATTTGTTGGCATATGTTTAATATCGAAGTGAATTAAAATCGAGTACTTAGAAAAAGTATTAAAAAAATTAAAGAAAATTAAATTTACTGCTCGAATTCAACTCAATAGCTGATATAAATTTCTGCACTAGTTCATAGAAAAATGTTATTTTCTATGAACTAATGCAGATTGCCGGATTCCCAATGCCAAAACGTTATGACCAACTTCCGAAAAGAATTCCCAATTTGCGGATAAATTTCCTAATCAGACACTACTGGTGTGAATTATTATATAACATCAGTAACACTGTGGTTTATAATAATTCAGTGGATTTTTGCAATGTTTTTATTGAAGATTTTATTTCTAGTCTGTTTATTCATTTATAATATTTAAATTTATCCAAGGTTGGCAAACAAATTTTTGTATTAAAATTTTGTTTTATATAGAATTTGAAAAGTATTTTTAAGATAGACCTAGAATTATTTTTTGCGCATTACAACATAAGTAGAAATACATAATACTCTTACCACCTTTAGTTTTGTATAATATAAAACATATAAATATGTACATATACAATAAATATATTAATATGTACAATAAACATACATACATTCGTACTTAAATATAAAACATATAACACTCTGCAGCAGATACATGCGCTGCAAAAGACAATGATGCTTTTAAAAGGATATTTTTTTGTATTCGGAAAATTTCACACTTTGTATTACAATAAAAGCAATAAAAAAACAAAACCCTTAAAGAGAATTTGTAAAAATTGTTTACAATATAAATAGGGAGAAGTCATGTGGATACCGTGATCATGGTGGTGGTAACACCATTATTATATTTATAGTCATGAAAAAAAAGAAAACAAAACAAATTTCTTTTAAATGTCAAAAAGGGCAGATAAAAAAACATTTAAAAGATTTCGCACGTTTTTTTTTGTGAAATTTCATTTACATCTTGTAGAAGCAAAAACTAAAAATATGATGGCAATCTAGTGACTATGGCAGATGATGGGTTTTAGAGGAAGAAATTTAAAAGTGGGCGAAATATTACTGCAAGTAGGTTTAATGAGGTTTTAGTGTGTTAGGTAACGAGCATTAAAAAAATACGGCACGTTTTACAGGAACATGTTTATACATACATTTATTTTACTATATGTTAAAACAACCTACGCAATACAATTTTTGTGGACCTTTTTAAATGGAATTTTTTATATTAAGACTGTCAGATTTATTTAGGTAACACTGGTAACAAGTATAAATGCAAAAAAAAACGAACTGAATATACGTAGATTAATTAAAGGGAAACATTTTTAGGTATTTATAAATTAAGCATAATATAATATAATGCTAACACAGTCACAGTGTGTTTTGCTGCACTCCTTATGTACATACATATATGACTGCTGCTGTGATATGATTATATAAAAATAAATAAAACATACATTTGTGCACTCAAGCTAACAAAAAATTTAATAATTATTTTAATGGCTGTATATCCTTTTTTCCTTTTCCAGGATCTTCCCTCTTTTTGACCTTATGTGGCCACTTAAACTTTTAGACTTGTCTAAAAATAATTGTATAAAACAAAATTTTTTTAAATAAACATTTTAATTTTAATACACAATTTAATAAAAAATAAAATTGTGCGCAAAATTGTCTACAGTTGATTTAGTTAAATTAATATAAAATATAAAATAAAATCTCTTTGAAAAAGAATTTTACATAAAAGTTTTGAAAAAGAAAGAATTTTATAAGAAATCTTTTAATACAGAATTTTTAGATATATTTGTCTAAAGTAAGATTTTAACAAATATATAATCTTTATTTTTAAAAAGAAAATAAAACTGGTTACTCGAGTAACCATTATTTTATTTTTATCATGAGGAATTCTTGTTAGTTATTCTTAATTTAACTTAATTTTTTTTCTTTTTAAGTAATATTATTTAAGTAATATTATTTAAGTACAAAAGCACTTTTTATTTATTTTGGGTAATCAAATACCCGGATAAAATATCGTTACTATGCATTGTTATTTGCAAAACGATTGGAGAAAATAAAAGTGTCGCCTAAAAACTGGTTGAATAACATGATTGACATTGACAAAATTCTTTAAAGCATTTATTGGTTAATGTTTTATTTTGCATACGTTTTTCTTAGGGCTGGGTGTATGATAGCAAATGTGTACTTTAAAGCTATAGTAAGAATTTTTTTGTACAGGGGCATTAGTGTTTCATTTGTTTCTATAAATATAAAATTAATTAATGTCTTACTTAAAACTTGCACTAGTTCAACCCATAAAAAAGTGTTTTTCTGCTTTATTTGCAATCCTTTTAAGGTTACCAAGCAACACAATTTTTTAATTATGCTTTCAATCCCCCAACATCATTCCTGAAAATTCATTTCAGTTTTATAAAAAGTTGATGCTATAAATAATAATTTCTTTCATATATGTTTTATATATTTTCGACAATCTTTAAAAATATTCCTCTCGTAAACAGCATAGTCGTAAAAAAAACTTATCACAACTTTTACTGTTTGACCTTTATGATGTATATGACAATAACAACAATAAAAACGATAATAAAAATAATTATATGTTTGACATTTAAATGGGTTTAATTTTGCTTTTGGATATAAATTCTACTTTTTCATATTAAATTGCGATGGGTAAATGACATTTAAATGACTGCAGCCCACAACAATTAAATAAAAACAATTAGTAGGATGATGGCAATTGAATTAAAAATAAATTGTTTACGGAATAAATTATTATGGGTCAAAAAATGAGTTGTAAAGAGTGGTTACGAAGTGTTATTAGGTGACGTAGGGCAGGCGCTTCTCTGTAAGGCTTTAAAGAATAGTTTTAGGATATTTTTAGCATTAAATAAGAAATATGGTTGTATTAAACATCATAAGTTTAATCATTTCAATGCCTAACGTAATTCACGAACCATGTTTGGGCTATTATTTTTGTATGTGTGTATGAAGATACAACAATACAACACAGGTTGTAAATTGGACATTTTTACTTAATTGTTTACTTGCTAAGACGTCTGATAAATTTCGCTTCTTAGGGAATTGAAATAAAATTTAATATAACAAAAATATTTCTTTAAGGTAAATTTTTTGTTAATTTATTTCCCGGAAAATATTCTGGTTCTATTCAAAAATTTTGTACTTGGTGGTGGATATTTAAAATTACACACAATCAAATATTGTATTCTTACTTGTTTATTATGTTATTTTTGTCTGGCACACAAAGATATGGTAATTTTTTTAAGCCCTAATTTAATGTTAATTCAAACGTAGGCGTAGGTGTTGTCCGTGATCTTTTCTAATTCATACAACTAAAAACAAATAAAAAATATACATCATTAAAAGCTTTTTCTTTTAATTTTATTATAATTTATTGTACAAACGTACTTGTGTGTAGGTGTTAATTGGTTTATTTTTACAACAGCAAAACAAAAAAAAAAAGAAAAACTTGTACACATGGTTTATGATTTTTTGATATTTTTAAAAAAGATGTCAATGTCAATTTATGAGGGTTAAATACTTACTTACATACTTATATACTTGTGTGTATGGTAAGTAAGCACTTGTTCATATGTTATACCAACCAATGTAGATATAATTGTAGTATGTAAAGTAAACATTTTTATTTAGTTTGTTAAACATTATTACTAACCTAGAAACACACTTAAAAAGTTTTTACTTTAATTAATTACACCCACACATACTCACACACAAACATACATTTGTTTGTTGTTCATTTGAATAATGCATGTCAAAATTTAAATGTCATTATTGTGAAGGTGGCTTGTTTGTTAATGTCCTTAAATATATTTGCTTTTTTTTTCAATGAAAAACAATTTGTATAATAAAATAAAACAATAGATAGTTATAGGGTGGGTTTTCGTCTGGGTTGAATTTGAAATAGCTTTAATTTAAAAAAATGTTCTATAGATATAGTAATTTGATCATTAAACGTAATTTTTTGTTTAAAGTCAACAAAATTTATTACAAATGCCACCCATGGGGAAAAGTACAATTAGTCTTTGCTGAGCACATGTTGCAATATTAAATAAATTGCTTACTTTATCTCTATTTTTTTAAATAATTTGCAAATATATATTTACATCAAAAGTCGACTTAATGAATCTTTATAATAGTAAGTTAAGTAGAGGATTTTTTTTAAGTAAATATACATACGAAAAAAGAGTTGTGTAGAAAAATTGGTTGAATAATTTTTTTTCTATTTTTAAACAAGTAAGAGGTCATACCAAATCTTATATACTATAAACCAAATTGTGGGAATGTAACCAAAAGCTGAAATTTTTTTAAAAAAGTTTTATAAAATAGAGGCCGTAGTGTTGTTTTACCTTTATATCTGCCATTTATTGATTGATTTTTGTAGTTTACAATATCGGGAATATTTCTAAAGGTTATATACCAAATACATTTATATTAAAGCAACATTAAGTCGATTTCAACCAAATCACGGACAGATGGACATAACTAAATAGACTTCTCAGAATATATATGTTCTCTATTGTTTCGAAAATTAATATTGTAGAAACAATAATTGGAACAGCAAACCTTCATATATGTACATTAGGGTGGGTCGATTTGTATAATTGCCAAAAAAAAAAATTAAAATAATTCTACGAAGAAGTCTAAGCAAATTTACTCTAGAAAACCTAGGTCTATAATGATTTCCAATCACGCGCAAGTTCGAAATTATATAGTACAATTTTTATTGTTATTTTATTTTATTGAATTTTGTACAACTTTTAAAAACAGGAAGGTGTTGGGACCAAGATAAAAATTCTTTTAAGATTAATAATAATTTTTATTTTGGCTTAAAGTTCTTATATTTTTGAAAGTGTGAAAATTGAGAAAGTTATTTAATTTTAAAATTTAGTTTTTCCCATAGTTTTTCGAAACCAGCTACGATTTCATTGTCAGCACTCTTTTTTCTCATCGGTACTACTGTTAATGAATGTAAATTCGATCTATTTAAACTATAATTTGTAGAAATAGCAACTGGAATTTGTTTTTTTCATATAATTAATGTTAAGGTGAGATAGAACCAAATTTACAAATAACCATATTGTCTCTCCTCTTATTATCTTTTCATTTTATCACAAAAAAAAAAAAATTATAAATGAAAATGCATCCCACTCGGCTATAATCATATGGGAAAAACTGAATTTTTTAAATAAAATAACATTATCAATATATCACCATTTTCAAAAAATTAAGAGCTTCAAGCCAAAATAAAAATCATTAATAAAAATATAGAGTAATAAGTTTAATTAATAATAAAAATTAAAAAAATAATATTTTTATTTAAAAACTGCTATAAAATATTTAAAGCAATGAAAAAAAATTTTTTAAGAAATCTTAAAATACGTATACTTTATTATTTTCGTTTCAATAATTAAGTATCCGCATGGGATAAGATTTGACCACAGATGGTTTCTTGGAGAATTTCGCATAGATTACGTTTTTACTATACGATTTTTGATGAAAAAAATTGACCCACCCTAATGTACATACATACTTATATATATACAAAAGTCTTCCTTTGAAGCAAAATTGTTCTCAGTGAGACTTTTTTTCTACTTGAATGGCCAGTAGGAAATTGTACCAATTTCTGTCATTTCGTTCATGTTTAATTTATTTTTAATATATATTTGGTCGGCCGGTTTTTGATAAGTTTATCGACCTCACTACGTGGTCGTGCAATGACACTTTGCTTTTAGTCACCTTGCAACTTCGTAACGATGTGATTTGTGGTTGCCAAACGACTGTCATCTTTCCCGCGAAATATGGGCGACATACTTACATACCGCGAGTAGTGAAAGGAACATATATTTTTTTAACCAAAAATGCGACTATTACTTGTTTTTGGTTTAAATGTAGTGGGATAGTAATACAGCCATATAGCCGCCATAATTTATGAAAAAAATTCCTGCCATGATAAAAAATTAAATGATGAATATTAAAAAAAATATATATATTTTTATGCAATTTAATCATTGCATAAGTAAAACAAAAAATAAAGAAAATTAATTAAAATATAATTGTTTCAAAGATATAGTATTTTTGATTGGGGGGATGTATTTTTTCGAAGTAGAACATAAACTTTATTTAGTAAAATTTTAAGCGTCAACGCTTAGAAGTTCTGCATTTTCCATTAACATTAAGTGAAAAAAATATTTAATAAGAAAAAAGTTATTGTTATTTTATATTTAGCCGACTTAAATTATAATAAAATCAGTCACCTAAATGAAAAAAATAGGATTTATTTCTTCTGGTCGATATTTGTACATTGTTGGTCATTAAAGTGGCGGCCGGCAAAGTACAGGAATCCTTTTCCCCAAAATGGTTCAAATTTCAGTCATAGTGTTGTTGGTACGACGTCAAAAGCGTCAGCTAGAGTCGATTTTAGACGTTGTACGGACGTTGTCATGAACAAACTGTGTTGATTGGGAAACAATATCAGATGCGTTATTATATTTTCAAAGTTAAAATAATAACAAAACAATTAAAAAGTCAAATAAAAAATAAACTTATTCGTAATCCCAAGTTTGGAGAGCAGCGTTCTTTAATTATCTTATAAATATTAAATACAAATTTAAAAAAAGTTTGTTTTTAGCTTAACTTCTTGCCTTAAATTACAAATTTTTTTACTAAAGCTGGATTCACTCATTGTGTCTGAACAAATATTTTGTACCGACAATTTTTTTTTATATTGAGTTTCAAAAAGAGAGACGTCAAACTCAATATAAAAAAAAATTTTTTTTCGTATAAAATTTTTGTTCCGACACAATGAGTGAATTCAGCTTAATACTCTCATTGATAGGTTTGCAGCTCAAAAAAGCTACTGTCTTTTTTGGTTGCTTACAGAGTTTTTTTTTTAATTTTTATTTCAAGAAATCTTTCTTCTTAGAGAAAATTTCATTTTTGGGTAAAACTTGTGGTAAAGTCTCTATTATAGACATTTTTCTAAAAATTTCGTAGCCAATAAAAAATGCTTACAAATTTTTCTACCATTAGTTTCTATTTTAATATTTTGTTTATTTAATAAAAATTTTGTCTTCAGTCTTATTAAAAATGTTTTATTTAATTTTTATTAAAAAAAAAAAATTATTGACAGATTTTTTATTGTATCCAGATAAGTTTTATAATATTAAATTAATTAATACAAAATTTTCTACTTACGGTGTCTATTTTAATTTTTGTTTATTGAAAAAAATTTTGTCTATAAAAATTTTTGTAAAAATGTTTTATTTAATTTTTATTAAAAAAAAATTATTCACCGATTTTTTCTTGTATCCAGATAAGTTTTATTAAATTTGTTACGTTTATTTCTATCTTTCAGAATGGACATTTGTCGTTGGAATTTATCGAATGCATCTGAACTGATATCATTTCGTTGGCTAATTATAGCAATGATTTATATAGCGACAATAATCTTAACAATCTGTTCCGATAATATTGATGATAAATTATATTTTAGTAAAAATGCTAATATGACGTTAACGCAAGAAGAAATGGTAAGTACTATATTTACTTAAATTAACATGACAAACTCACTAAAGTATGCTAAACGATTTGTTAAACTTTTCAGCTGAGCAACAGTATTGTTTCTGTTTGGGGTAGTTTATCCGTGACGCGTAGTATTGGTGCTATCTGTGGCTGGATAATGATTGGTCTAACACCCAATGAAGACTTTCTTTATGAACATTTACTAGATTTAACGCGATATCAAATGACAAATAATTAAAAAAAAAACAAAAAGAAAAAAAATATCCATTAAATTATAAGTAACTATCTATTAATTTAAAAAAAAAGTTAATTTTAAATTAAGAAAAAAAAGGTATAAAAAATTATAAGTTTACGCTTAAGTTTGAGAACAGTTATAACTTTTTTATTATTTAAGTGAGTAGGAAAATATATTATAATGTATTTTATAAAAGCAATCAAAGAAATATGTTTTTATGGTCTTGAATAAATTTTAATAGTAATTTTCTAATTATAAAAAAAAGTAGAATAAATTACACAATAACAAATCATAAAAATATAAAACGTCAAACTGTCAAATATAACAGAAAACTATGCGTATTATATAAGTGTAAATAGTATTAAAACGATTATAATATACTTACCCTGAATTAAAAAAAAATTCTTTTCAAAATTTTGTTTTATAAACCTTGATAAATTTTAAAAATTGTTTATTTATAAATACGTATATCATCTATAAATTAGAATGATTTAGTTAACCGTGCTGAGTTTTATTTACCCTTAACTAATTGTAAAGTATTTGCAACATATTAAAATATTTGGAGATAAACTTGTTATTTTGAAACAAATACAGTTTTAAGAGAAAATTTGTTGTTTCCAAAATATAAAAAAAAAACTACAAATAAAACGTTTATTTAAAAGTAATTGCGCATAAAACTATTTATTCAATTTTTTTAATGAAAATTAAAAGCATAAAAATAAGCAGAATATAGTTTCGTAATATTATTGAAAAAACGCATTTTTGGGGTCAAATTACGGCACTCGTGATCAAGAAACCTTTCGTATTAAATAAAATTTTGTTACGTTCACGTATCGAAAATAAAATAAAATGTACAAGATTTTTTTTCACATTGTAATGGAATTAAGCCATGTTTTTTTTTAAACCTCGGGTTTTTTTTAAAGAAGCCTACCAAAAATTGTTGGCTGTTATTTTTTTTTAATTTGTATAATATTGTGTCGATCGTCTAACTCAAAACATAAATCTAATCATATACGTAATAGAAGACAATTGCGAGATAATAGTGATCCATTGTCATAACAAACTACTGTTTAAAAAAATTGTATCAATCTATCATGTGTTTTTTTAAAACCTTTCTTTTATTTAAAGTTTTAAAGGGGGAAAATACATTTTTATTATTTTTGAAGGGCATGCATATGTCTACTGCATTATCACCGAAGCTGCAAATGTCCGTAACATTATCCCGTTTAGCCAGTCTATGCTTTCAACATACCACTGGATATGACTACTTGATTAGAATGAGTCAGAACGGAGTTTGCAAACTGTCAACACAGTTAAAAAAAATTAAGAATAAGCTGTGTTCAAAATTCATTAAATTTTTACCAGTTCAATCTCTTTTATGCAAGAAATCATTTACTTACATTTTTATGATCTTTTATGTCAAGTCAATGAAGTAAATAAAATACTTTTCGATTGTTATTTATCCAACGAGAAACTTTTCGTAAGCCAGCACTTGATATCGAATACTATCATCTACAAAATCGGTAGCTCTTACTCGATATCGAAACCGGTTATTTCAAAATCAAAAGTTAAGATATATTTTTTTCTCCCCCAGATTTCTTAGAAATTCTAAAACACGTGAGAATTTTTTTTAACAAAATTTTTAAAAAATTCAAAAAATTGCTAATTTTTAAGTCTTATTTTCTTTTAAACTCTTAATAGTTTTGAGTTACAATTTTAAAATGCTTAATTGAATATTTATAAAGCCATTAGAAAACCGAATTATTTAAAAAGAAAAATTTAAGGTTGTCCAATTTTGCCCACTGTAGTTACGGCTTATTTCAACCGTGTTCGTTTTTGAGGTAATCACCTAAAAGCAATTCTCTTTCTTTAAATGATCAAAGTTTTAAATAAATCTGAATAATAATTCAATATTTAAATATATTTAAACAGCTTATTGCATAAGCCGTTTGTCTATGTGTACTTTGTTGGGTCTTAGATTTTTTGGTGTAACAATTGTTAATGGTGCAGGGGGGTACAAAAATTGTCTTTTAATGATAAATGTACTAATAATAAAATATTTATCAGATGTTCATTCAAGTTTTAGTGATTCTTAAAAGGTTGATTAAACACTTTTCAATTTAAAAAATTTATAATTTTAAAATAAACAATATTGTTTTAATAATTTTCTTTTTTTTTGTCAATATAATTTTAACAGTTTTTGTAAATATTATTAAAACATTTTATTTTTCTTAAAAAATTAAAAAAAAAACACATTAAAATATAATTTAAAAGTGATAGTTATAAAGTAATTAAAAAAAACAAATTATATATATAGCTTTAAATATAAGTAATGAGCTAATTGAGAAAAAAATGGCTTTTTCCCATTCCCCTTCTTCCTCCCTCAACACAACCTCAACGAAATTATACGAAACTAAGTCCCAGTATTTAAGCATAAAATAAAAAATTATGTAGAAACTTTAAAAAGCCCTTCAAAGGCCGCTAGAAATCAAATTTTAATTATAGAATAAATAATTTAAACAAAATTTTAATAAAACAAAATTTATAGTTTAAAAACAAAAACAAAAAACTAAGCAAAATTACTATTATTTTAGAAAAAAAAAATTATTTAAAATAAAGAAAAACATACCTGCTTTTAAAGTAAAATAATTAAGGTAGAATTAAAAAAAAATTAATTTGTTTTCAGTTCTTTTTAGACAAACATATCGCTTGTAAATTTCCTACTATTTATAAACAAAACTAAATAAAAAAATTATGTTGAAATTCTTCTTTTAATTTTATGCCATAAATATTTAAAGGGAAATTACATTTTTAAAAAACTAAAGTGACAATAGAGGGAGCTAAAGAACTTTATTAAATTAATTAATTATAAAAAAAAATATTAGTTATAAGTTGAGGGGCTAAATGAAAATGAAAAATATGAGTAAACTTTTAAGAATTTTAGCTCTAATTAAATCATATATGGAATTAAATTTTTTATAAAAAATTTGTAATTTCCCTGTTAAATATTTATACCTCTTTTGTTTTATATATAAATGTTATGTAGCTTAAGCTTTAATAAAGTTTAAAATGTATTTTTTTTTTGTATAAATATATCAAATAGTCTTTTACACCAATTTTTTTATGTTAATATACACCAACAAAGAAAAATGTGAGCTCTTTATTATAACAAAAACATACACAAATATTCGAATAAGAAAAAATATTAATAATCGTTAAAAAACATGTAAGAATCTATATTGTTAAGTGACATACATATGTATATGTTAATCGTAGACAATTATTGCTTGCTTCCCTTTTTATATTAAAAGAACATTTAAAAAAAAAATCCATAAAAATACTACCTATAAAAAAATGTATCAAAGAAAATTAATTAATTTTTTTGGTATTAAGTTTAAAAAAACTATATTTACAGTTTGGTTTTAAATTTTTTTATTTAAACTTTTTTTCGTTAGTTGTGCTCATATATGTTCATATATACCCTATACGCAATTAAAAGCTTATAACTTTTAAACTTTTAACTAATTCAGATATACATACATATGTAACAATAAAACTGCATATAAATATAAATGAAAGAGATTTTTATGTTTCTTAAACATTTTTGGAAACTGTTTTGACCAATAACATCTTGTTTAAAATGTATTTAAAATCTCATGCCAAAATTATTTTTGATTATGGCGATTGGAAATAATCACAGTTTGTTGTATGGTCACTGCAATTTTTTTTTTATAATTGTCGCAATCATATTCGCTTACAGCAATCATTTATGTATTTGTTTAATTCATATCACAAACATATGGGTTAACTGTATATATATATATGATATAACAATATTGAAATTTAATATATCTACAGGGTG
Source organism: Paykullia maculata (assembly GCA_003055125.1). Classification (NCBI taxonomy): domain Eukaryota; kingdom Metazoa; phylum Arthropoda; class Insecta; order Diptera; family Rhinophoridae; genus Paykullia; species Paykullia maculata. The sequence goes on along the minus strand of NDXZ01026002.1, from coordinate 24,610 downwards.
TCCGCCGGCAAGGTATACTACTCGCAGTAATTCCATTATAATCCTGGCTGTATGCGATGTGGCACCGTCTTGTTGATACCACATGTTAATCAAGCCTAAAGCATGCAGTTGTGGCTTTTAAAAGTTTTCAATCATATCACGATATCGCTCCCCATTGACAGTTACCGTTACGCCGTTTTCAGTTTCAAGGAAGTAAGGTCCAATGATTCCTCCTGACCAAATTTCACACCAGACTGTCACTCTTAATAGATGAAAAGGTGACTGATGAATAATTTGAGGGATTTCCATTGCCAAGAACCAACTATTCTGTTTATTCACATATCTATTCAAATGCAAATGTGCCTCGTCACTCATTATGATTTTTTCATGAAAATCGGGGTTGTCATGGGCAAGTTGTAACATCCTATTGGCATATGTACGGCGGCGGTAATAGTCTTCTGGAAGAAGCTCTTGTGTCAACTGAATCTTAAATGGAAACAAATGCAAATCGTTGTACAAAATTCAGGCCAAAGTTGTTCTTTGGAGACCAAGCTCCTGAGCATGGCGTCGAATTGAGGTTGATGGATTGTTTTGAACACTTTCTTGAGCAGCAGCAATGTTTTCAGCCGATCATGCAGTACGTTGTGGTCCATGCTTGGCCCTATCAGCTACAGTACCTCTTTCTTCGAAATCATTCACTTTACGATAAATAGTGCGGCTTGTTGACACGTTGTTTCTCCCAAAAATTTCACGTAACTTTCTCATCGTCACAGTAATCGGTGATTGATTTTGATAAAATGCTTTAACAATTAAAACACGTTGGTTTACCAAATACTTTTCCATAATAAATTTGCCACGTCTCTACTTCCCGACTATCAAATATGAACTGTCAAGACTAATGTTTACCAAAATGGCGGCAAAACAAATTAGTATTCATTGCCGGTGGACACCGTGTACATAAACAACTATCTTTATTGTTTATAATAATTATCATCTAAGTTTGATATTTATTTCTGATTTGCTCTAGTAAATGAAATTTTGGCTTGTTGCAACCGTATATGTCTAGAATAAAAGATGTCTAGAATCACAATATGCTTGTGGCAATCCAGCAAATCGTTTTAGTGTAGATGATGTTCCCTAACTAGATTATGCCGTTAAGGTTTTTTAATTTAAAAACAATTTGATTGTGTCTTTATAGGCAATATGTTTATGTTCGACATTGGCACATATGTAAAGCAATGGAGCAATCTTTGAATCGTTTTTCTTTTAAAATTGATTTTTTAACTTTTATTTGTTTGTAAAAAAAAATATTTTAAAATGTAATTGTTTTTAGTAAAAAATGTTGTCTAATGCTCCTTAAAGATTAATGGCATTAAAAATATACCCCAGATGACAGCAAACATCATAGGAACATCTAACAAGGTTTATAAAACTTTAACAATTTTCTGGCCTCAATGAAGTAGAGCTTCTAAATCAGGGATAACCATTTTATAGCACAATTGTGCAGAGGCAACTTCATATTCTTATATTCTTTCATTAAGTCGTCGATAAGACAGCGATGAATATAAATTTGGCGGATGCTTTTTTTTAGAAATGCAAACAACTGGGTACAAGTTTAATATTCAATGAGAACTCATAATATTTTGAAGCGAATTAAATGCTCTAGAAAAAATATATCATAGAGTTCTAAATAAAATTCTGATAAATTGACATTTCCTAAACTAAAAAAAAGGGAAACATTACTTAAGAAAATATAATTTAGCATATTTTAAACAATAGACTTTGTATTTGATAGATAACTCGCTTACCAAAACAATCGCAGTTAAAGTTTTGGCGGCCCCTGGGGCCTAATTCTGTCATTCGAGTGCGATCGAGTTTTAACAATTCTAATTGGAATCCAATCCTATACCTTAAGCACAGAAAACTCGCACGTTCGAGTAAAACTCGATCGCCATTGAATGCCAGAATTAGCCCCTTGTTCTAGTTATTGAAAACAGTGGAAAGAGGAAAAATTGATTCTCTCTGAATTTTATAACTACATAAGTATATCCCATTTTGACAGCTTACAAGTTAAATTAATGGCCCAGCTATATTTTATAAAATATTTTCAGACTGTAAACGTTAAACTTTTATTATATTTTTAATATTGTTCTTTGCAATAAATAAATAAATAATAATATATAAAAATGTATTGTTCTCCCGCCTAATGATTCATTAAAACTAGCTCTAAGCCTTCAGCTTTAAACTTTTTTTGCTTACTTCATTGCATCTACATTTTTGCTTAACAAATATAAATTAAAATTCCTCAAATTTATTTACCAACGACCAGCAATAAGTAACAAGTTTAGGCATCTTACCACAACAACAAAGCTGCAATAAGCAACACTTATTGAGAACAGGTAAGCAGTTATCGTGTTAAGGGTTACCAAGATGGGCTAAAAAAGATATTAAAAACAAAATCTCCAAAAAAAAGATTTTTATACAATATTTAGCAATATATTTTTTTTTAAATTACTTTAAGTAATTAATTTAACCAAATACTTATGAATATGTTTAAAATCAAATATAAGAATTAAAGGTACATGTATTATAATTAATTTAAATTATAACAGAGTAAAGTAAACTATATATATACACATATTAATGATAAAGCAAACAAAAAATCTTATAAATATATTAAATGAAATATATATTATATATGAGACTTAATTTATGCAATAATTATATAGCCAAAACAAAAGAAAACTAAATAAAATAATGTTATATACATATATATATATATATATATATATATAAAATTAAAGAAAAATATTAATTAAGAAAAACCATCTACATCTACCTAATAAAACGAAAATAAAAACCAAAAATATATAAATTTAGCAATTAAGTATAACTGCATATAAAAAGGTTTTAACAAATCTACAATTAAAAAAAGATAAAACAATACTCGTAATAATCTGTTGTAATATTGTATTAGTTATATATATATTAACAATAAATAAAATAAGACAACTTGTATAAATAAAATAGACAAAAATATATAAATATATATTATGCAAAAATGTTACAAAACTGAAATGTTTATTATTGGAGCAGATGGCATGTGGCCAGCTTAGCGTATATACAAAAACAATTCTATACAAAAAATATTGAGAGTGAGAACATTGATAATGAGTAATCTCTTTCAGTGATGTCTTGTATGTAATTTGTAACTGTTTATAAATATTGTGGTTACATTGTTAGGGTTTCCAGTACATAAATAAAATTAAGACAAAAGTTGATAATGAAATTAACAAATAAAACAGTTAATAAATTAAGACAACAATAATGCAAATAATAATACAAATAGAAATAATAGTATTCAGTAAAATAAAATATAATTCACGCTGCTATAATTTCAAATAAAAAATTGGTAGAACATGGAAAACATATTTATTTCTGGGAAACATTGCTCTGGCTGCATAAATTGTTAACTAGTGAAAGAGAGAGCTTGTAATACTCGAGGAAAGGCTTTTAATAAACTGCCGTGTGTCAGTTTAAAGCCAGTTTTAATTTCTTAATAACTCTAGTGCTTTCAAACACAATATGATTTCTATTGTAGTACTTTAAAGAGTGTAGAAAATTTATTTATTATTTAAAATTTAACAAAAAATATTTTGTGATATAAAATCTCTAGATAGATAATTATTTTATGCCATCACCCAAAACTTTAATTATTATCTATCTTATTAGAATAACATTTAAAAATATATGGTTTTTAGGAGAATCTTAATTTGCCAATCAGTTAGTCTACTTACTTATTCATCATATATCTTACAAAAACATTAGATTTAAAAAGATAATGTTCCATCCAACCCTTAAAGTATCCGTTAAAGAGTGGTTTCATAAATGATGTAAGAAATTTTAAAATCATCATAAAAAAAAAAACAAATATGATCGTCTTAAATAAAGTTTGTAATATAACTAATTTTGTAAATTTTTTTCTGGCCAGTATTTTGTGGACTAAGTTTTCGTGATTGCAGAGTCAAGTATTTTTCCAGAAACTCTTAAGAGACTACTTCATATCGTCTGTATTACTTAGAAGTTGTCAGATAAAGACTTCTTTATTATTTGATATACATACATATATAAGCAATTATTATCTCTTTAATTTATAAGTTTTTTAATCAATCCGACTGCAAGTTTTTGGATTACTTGATAAGAGTAAATGACACAAAAAAGCCTTTAATAGTAATTAGTTAATTTAGTATTTAAAATAATGGGTTAAAATGCCATTGGGTTAGTTGTGTAACTACAGTAGTTTAGCATTTTAAGTAATATCGAAGCAATGAAGATTGTGGCTTGGTATTCTAATTTTATCTCTATCTAGTGCTAATTAACTAAAATGTGTATAAAGTATAAAGCTTTTTAACCCATAATCGGATTAATTTAAGACTTAACATTTAAAAAAAAGGAATTTATTTTCCAAAACTATTTTTTAGAAGTAAAAAAATTTTATATAGACACAGCCACTTTATATATAAGTTAAACCTTAAAATGTGCTTTTTGAAATAATTTTGTATTTTGAAAAAACTTCGTAATAACTTGATTTCAGCTGCATGCAATTTTTTTTTAATATTAAAAGACTGTAAGAAATTTAAAAAAAATGTAGGCGTTTTGAGAAAAAACTTATTTAAGAAATGCGTCATTATTTACATTCAACACCCAACATGAGTTAGGGGAAAATAAAACGAAATTTTTTACAGACGGATATATATATCTCTGTCTGATATAAATTATTATTTTTAAACTGCAATTGTGACCAAATTTTTAGTTATTAATATACATACAAATACTTCTGAGCAATATTTTTTCAAGCTTAGACTGTGTAAAGCAAAAGTTAAAAAATTGAGGTTTATTCTGATTTCATTTTTATTTTAAGAAATTTTCTAACTTTTTGTATTATATGCATATTAACTTTGAATCTTTTTTCTTAAATTTAAAAACAAATTAAGCGCTTCAAGAAAAAGCCTATAAAATAATATCAAAATAGTTTATATATATAATCAAGCTTTTACTTTGCGCCTGTGCAAAAAAGAACAGGTTTGGAAATTTACTAAAGCTTTTTTGTATATAAATAAAACTTTAAAAGCTACATAGTAACAAAGAAATTTAAACACATAAACATTTTTCTTGCACTCCACAGAAACTTATTTGTAGGATAAGTTATTTTAGTTTTTCAATAATTTCGTTGGGCCTTGCCACACTTTTATTAGATATTTTTTTGGGATAAATGCTTGTTTTTTAACTACCCTATCTTTAACGAAAAATTAGAAACTACATATACATCGCACACATTTTTCTGCCTACTTGCAAGCCGCTTAGGTAAAGCAAAGACTTTATTTATAATGAATATCTAGCAGCTAATATTAAGGATTTGATTTAAAGTTAACATGAGTTTAGCAGAATGGAAAAAAATGCATTAAAAATAACACTTATGCTAACTCCATGCTAAATTTTTGTTATCAGTACGGCTGTAAATATTTAATTTTTTATATTTATTGATAATTTTATTTTGGCTTAAAGTTCATATATTTTTAAAATTTTATTTATGATATTTTATTCAAAAATTCAGTTTCCTATATGATATTAGCTGAGTGGAGTATATTTTCAAAACCAGCTACGATTTCATCGCCAGCACCCTTTTTTCCATCGGTACTACTGTTATTAAATGTAAATTCTATTTATTTAAACTTCAGTTTTATAGAAATAGCAACTGAGACTTGCTTTTCATATTTATAATAATTCAATTTTAACACTTTTAAGTTAAAAGTCTAGATAAAATCTTGCTGTTGTAGACTCGCGTATACCATATATTGGTTTAAAATAAACGCGCCGAAACTGTCTATTCGATAAAGACTGTGAAAAGAAGATTTTTTTAATAAATTAATAACATAAAAGACAAAACCAGAGTTAAAAAATATCGAAATAAAACTGCAAGAAATAAATATTAATATATCGATAAATTGCCAAGTAAAATATCGACGAAATATATCGATTGATTTTCAAAAAATATCGATATATTTTTTTTGCCCAACCAATATTAAAGACTGGCAAGAAACAGTCGACCATATAGGCGTATGAGTAATATACATAGAAATATAATATCGCTTATACGCAGCTATGCACAATAATATTTTCTAAAATAATAATTTGATTTAAACATTAATATTAAATTTAATTGCTAAATAATTATATTACAAAGAGAAACAAATATATTGTCATTGCAAGCACATATGGAACCAGCATTAGGAACCATTATTGCATGCGCATTAAGTAGCATATATTTTCAGATCTATTAAATTATGGCAATTTCAAGTACGATACGGGATTAAAAGTACTGTAAGTACAGATATTCTAAAACTGAGTACGATAATTTTTGACAAAAAGGACTTATTCTATAAAAAATAGACCAAATTTATGAATTTTTTTGTTGTTTTAAAATGTTAAAGGATAATTCTTTAATATAGTACCGTTTTCTACTTGCTTTAAAGTATAAATTGAGTTAAAATTTTCAAGTACGATTAAGTTTAAATTTAAGAATTTTATTTTAGAAATCTTTTTTTTTTGTGTGTAAATTTAAGTTGAATTGGTGCATTGGAAGTGAGAAACAAATAAAACAACAACAATAGTGTAGCTCTTATGTACATGTACATACCATTGTTAGGCTGAAGATAATTTTAGAAAAAAATAAAAGAGCACTTGATCAAGGATCATCATCTTTTAATTTATTGTCGCATATCAAGGCCACAGAGTAACATTTATAACGTCTATCCTACCAATGATATTCCATATAATTAAGTTTTGAAATGTACGCCTTGTTTTGGGCGCGTAAGGTGACATGACCTTTTGACCAACGGCGGGAGTCAGTCTTCCTCTTTTTATTTAAAACCCTCTGTGCAGTATCCTGCAAGTTAACACGGGAACAATCATGGGCTTTAAAAGATTAAAAAAATTTTTGAAATTTGAACTTCATCGCCGGCTTGAAAACTCATTTTCCTGTTATTAATTTTTTTTTATATATGTATTAAGTAGATATAAAAAAATAAGCTTGTCTCTTTCATCCCAGTAATGTGCTTAAGTATTTGCTGGCGTATGATTAATATTTTAAGCAAAGAAGTACTTAAGAAATAGTAATAAAAAAATTAAATAAAATTAAATCTGTTGCTCAGATTCAACTTAAAATCTCATAAAAGCTTGTTCATGAAAAAATTTTATTCATTAAAAATTTTAACGCATGTGTCTTTTAAAAATACATAATAAAACGTACATACGAACTATATGCATGTACTATATTATTACAAAGTGAAATGAAATGAGCAGCAAAAATGTCATGACTATAGGGAATTTCAAAGAAATATTTATTACATTTTATAAAATAACATGTTCCTGTTTTAACAAACATATGCAACCTGCATTAGTTAAACGGGAACGAAAGCATAAAATCCACGTGTTTTCCGTGTAACAGTTATGAAAATTCATGGAAATTGCTTTAAAGGGACTCTAGTTTAAATAAAATAAGCGCAGTTTAATGTTTTGTGTATCAAACAAAATTAGTTCTTTTGATTTGAGTGACAAAAAGAACAAACGCATTTTGTTACAAGCTTTGTGAAATTTATTTAATACAAATTTTATATTAATACTTTTGCAATTTTTATATATCAAATATTATTAATATTGATATTAAATTTGTAAACTGCAGCGTCTTGTTAAAATTGGTTCCCAAAAGAATTAATTAATTTGTAACTCATTATTAAAATTCCACACCTTCACCCAAAAACCAACCGTCTACGTCAGTAAATTTTGTTTGAAGATATTTAATTGATTGTTTTCTCAGCTTATTATTAATTTGGTAAACAATACTTCTTTTGCTTTTTCTACTCAACGAAGATTATATCATAAAAAAACTTTTAATTAGTAATCTTTCTATCTAACAGCACTTTTCTTCAACAGAAAACGTGATTTCCTAAAACGTTCACAATAAAACATCTTTTATGGCACAAATTATAAAAACCCACTGGAACCTAAGAAAAACTTAAGAGCTAAATGTAGTTACATAATTTTTGCATGGCAAGCTACATCAAAAATATTAATAACCCGCAATAAATTTGGAAGTACGGATCATGCATTTACCAAATTACTTATCACATCTACATTTTTTTTTGTATTGAATTGCTTGCTAAATATGTTATTTTATGACTACGTGCCTTAAAGTGTCTCCAAATTAATTTAAATTAAAAAGGAAATTACATTTCCTTTGTTTATTATTATTTTTTTTCTTTGGGAAATTTATTAGTAAATAGCTAAATAAGATGTAACTTGAAAAAAAAATAATAAAACAACAAAGAAATTAAACTTCATTATAATTTTTACTTCATTTTCAAGATTTTCAAGACATTTTAAAGCAAATAGTATACATATAAGTTTGGTATGTCTTATGTAACACTAAAAAATACTCTTAGTTATTCTGCCTTTCTTAATCGATTAATTTATGTTAGTCTTTCTTTTTGAAACATTTTTTTACCTCCAAACTATTAGACCACATTGAATGGAATTTACTTAAGCTGTAAGCAAGTTTTCCGAATAGTTTGGAAAATTCAAAATTAAAAAAAACACACAAATTAGCCAATTAGAAATAAAGTATATAAAACATGTTAGGGAAAATATTTTTAAAAATAATCTTCAAACTACTTAACCGATTTATTTGAATAACCCTTCCAATTTTAATCAATTTAGTCGAAGAAAGTCAAAAATAACATGTTTGACTACAAAACGAAAATTTTAATTATTTTAAAAAATATATTAAAACTGTTGAGTAAAGTAGAATAATGTATTACATACCGTCTTGACTAGCCATCGTCATGTTCAGCCATTGAACAAGAACATAAAAACGACTCGTCTGGTTGCTGTTCGTGTTTTGTTCTTGTTCGGCCATAGTTGCCTGAGCATATGTTCGACCAGCGATGCCTGGGCATGAAATGTCATTTTAAGTTTGACGTTTGATTGGTTATGAAAGAAGAGCTATAAAAAGCGTAAGAAAGAAATTTTAAAAATGTAAAATTGTATAAAATTTATTAAAATAAATCGTGTATAATTAAAAAACACCACGAAACAACACCGATGAAAATCAGAAAATTATGATTAGGCAAGGCATGAACATCAGCACGTTCTCTCCACATGTAAACAAACTTTTTACAGCTATTCTGCCGACGTTTTGTTCATGTACGAACATATTTCTGGCTCGTCAAGACGTAGTGTTACGTTATTTTCTATTTTCTTATAGATAGGCTATAGTTCATACATTTGTTCATATTAATTAAGAAATTCATATTTTTTTATGCGAGATAGTTATATGTTAAAAGACAAAAGAAGAAATGTGTTATAAACATAACAACAACTTCCTTATCATTATCAAACCGGTTAGTTAAAGCAGGACAAAAATATGTGATAATTAAGGAAAAGAAACACAAGGAAAAAAGCTTTAAGTGGTTGTGGTAAATTCCGTTCTAACTTAACAGTGATTAATAAAAACTATGAATATAGGCGACAATCAATCACCATATTCTAATTTATAATAAAACTTAAGTTAAATAGATGATATTTATATTCAACACTAAAAAATACCGATCAAAGAGTGCTGATGATGAAACCGTAGCTGGTTTCAAAAATGCATTCCACTCGGCTAGTGTCGGGAGACTTACTTTTTTACAATGTTCTTTCAATTATCTCGCATAAAAAATATTAATTTCTTAATTAATTTGAAAAAACTAATGAACTATAGCCTTTCTATAAAAATAGAAAATTACGTAAAAATAAAAAAGTTCAATTGAAAATAAAAAGTAGAATAATGTTTTTTTTTGCTGTATTTTGTATGGACTGAGATAAATTCCGTCCAAAAAATGTCTAAATTGGCCAGTTACAAGCAAGGTTATTATTATTAACATTATTAACAAAACACTGCTGATACACGTTCATGTACAAAATTTGTTTACGCGCGTAAATACAATTCTAGCGTGTGGGCGATTGGGAATTAATGTGCAATAAGTATTTTGTGTTGATAAAAACATCTTAGAGTAAATATAACTTTGAAACCGCTACTATGTCTTATTAAAACTTTATGGTTTAGATACAAATACTTTTAAATAATTTTATTTGTTTCTCTGTATTTTGTAGGTAATTGTTTTTCTTAAATATAAATATAAATCAAACAAAGAGCTAACCTTTATTATGTTTTAGCTAAAAAAAAGTAAAATAAATGGGTCTAATTTTCTTTATCAAAATTTTCTAATTTTTTTTTTAAATATATAGGGAGTCTGGTGGCAAATTTATATTTTTAAATATGATTACTTCGGATGAATGATTGTGCGGATGAGTCAGTCAATAAGCAAAACTATCGTTGCTGGTCTCCGAGAACCCGCAACCTTCGATTGAAACATCAAAAACCATTGCATTGCCCCAGGGTAACTGTTTGGTGTGCCTTTTCCACGCATGAGATAATTGGACCATTTTTTTTTTGAAAATTTTCAAGGCCAGGCAAACAGTGTGTTCAACTTGATGGAAGACATCTAGATAACATACTTTCTAAAAAATCCGCATTTTTGTTTTATCGTTCAATGTTCTCAATAAAACTTTGTGTAAATTATTGCGTTTTTATATAAGTTTGAAAATATAAATCTGCCACCAGACACCCAGAAGTTAGTAGACCAAAAGTATAGAAATAGATAGACCGGTCTGAGGGCTCTACCTCCCTGGAGAAGTTTGGCCCATATTCATTGTTACAAACTTAAGTTGGTTCTCTTTTAAAACGACTTTAAATTAAAAGCCTCTTATTAACAATTTTGCTTTTATATTTAAAAATAAAGTATGCTTCAAATTGAACCAGCTTTAAATGGGTGACACATCAAATACAGAAAATGTTTTCTTGTAAATTATACAAATATATGTATAAACAAGTGACATCTTTTATATACTGATTTTATTTATTGTTATTGATTTAGCCATGTCTGTCTGTGTGTGTTTTGATAAACTACAGACATGTTTAAAACAAATTGGACTGATTGTCCCAGAATCTGCAAAGATATAGTCGAAAAACCTATATGGACATAAATTTATATCATAAAAAAATTGGGTTTTCTAAGACTATCTTTCAGACATCAAAAAAATACATTTCTTATGTAAGATTTGGCACAGCCAAATATAATGCTCTTGTTTTTAATTCGATTATTTTGCAAAGTTTTCAGTAACATTTTTCTATACAAGAAATTTTCGAAATAAATTTTATTTTAATTAATTTGTTTTTATAATTATTTTTACATTTTCTAATTTTATAAAGTGTATATTTTTTGGAATGTATTATTTTTTAATAATTTCTCTAAACCAATGTTTTGTTTATTGGTTAACCAAAAAATAATAATATTTTGCAAATATTTTCGTAATTGATGGAGGGTACTTAGGATGTGGCATGGCCGATTACACATAATTATTATTTGTTTTGTTTCTTGTTAATGAACAACAACAACAAAGTTATATACATATAATAAAATAATTTTAACAACGTTGCCGTTTAGCTGTAAATTGTTGTTACAAGTACAGAACTGCGACTAAGTAAATTATGAATTTTTATTTTCGTCAAAGACTTGTAAAACTTTTTGTTTAAACTTTTCTTAAAGTTTCCATAAAAACAAAACAAAAAGAAAAATAAACCTTAAGGAAAAGAGAGCACTCAAAACAAGATATTATTTCCAAAAGACGTTTCACATTAAACACCTAAAGATGTCTTACATTAAATGCTTACTTTGATTTACAGTTTGCAATAGTACTTATGAGTGTTTGGGCTTGTAAGTGTATGCGTATATGTATATGTACCAAAATCTTAACGTTTAATTAAATTACTGTAAATTTTAATTACTTTGTTTTTTTTTTGTTTACAAACCATGATTTTTTGTTTAAATGTTGTTGTTGTTGTTATTTAAGGTTGTGCTTTAATTTGTTTATGTTTACAAAGTAATTTTAATGACATTTAATATTCATTTCACAGTACATGCTAATTTTATCCATTTTGCTTGTTATATAAATAAATTTATTATTATAACCTTATTTACTGCCACAATTCTGTGGCCAGATAAATAAGAGACTAAGATGCTAATTAGACATAAGAAAAATATGCTAATGAAAGGGTGGCGTATTTGTGCATGAATAATATTAAGTGAGAAAATAGTTTAGATGTATAAGGGAAATTGGTATCATATGATTAATTACACTGGCCAAAAATAATTTAAAATTACCATATTACCCTCATTCTAAGGCCATAGTTATTCTGATTTGATCTGGTTTTGTTTTTGTGTTACAGCTGATAACCACAAAATTTAGGTAAAAGTTTAAAACGTTTTTAAGTTTCCTTTTCACATTTAGAGTTAAGTGTTTCTTAAAAATAAGACAAGAAATTGTAGAAATTATTTTACAAGTGTGGTTACATTTTTAAGTTAAGAATATAAAAGTAAGTTTAAAGGCTGTTTTTTACACATCGGCAACGAATTTCCTTTATACCTTTAGGTTTTGGTCCTAGATTAGGCAATCGATAAGAGATAAATTCTTTCAAAAAGAATTCAGAGATTTTGAAAGATCAGCTTAATTATTTTTTATAAAGTGAATATAAAAGTATTTTTGTTGAATTGTTGTCTACTTTTTAGGTTTTGGGATGTAATATGTCATTGAAAATATAACTTTTACATTCACACTTAGATTTCTTTCCAGAAACTGTTGGACGTTGTTAGCGATGAACATCGATGTCTTCTACCAAGTCATATCAGCGATAGAAAAATGATATCAAGGCAGCGAGAGGCTGGCATAGTGCTATTGGAAAATCATAAAGTTACATTGATAAAAATATTGAAATACATATAACGAAATAACGAAGCAATCAAAAAGATTTTTTTTGTCAATCAGTTATACTTTGTTGTATTTAAAATATGATCCTGGTAAACATAATTTGAAAAACACAATGATTATTAATTTTTAATATAAGCTCTCTATACATTCGCAATTCACCTCATCTTTGGTTACAATTTTACTTAATTTTTTTAAACATATTTTTAGCCACATTTTTCTTATACATAAAAATGGTTTTGAAAATTTTGCTTTGAAAATAAGTTACTAAGATTTTTTATACGCAAAACTCATATTTCTTTTTAAAGAAATTACCCCAACTGATGCTGGTGATAATTTTATAAAAAGAAAATGCCTTCGATAAACTTAATATTCTTCTCTTGAACATAAAATGATCTACATATATTTCAACGAACATTTTGGTAGTTTACCAATAATATGGCATAAAAGGTAAAGTATTGTTGGAGCCAACATAAGCTCGTTTTGCACTTAAATATCGTAAAGCTAAATTACTATAGTTTCACTTTTTACTTGTTGGAAACTTAATCCATTACTTTTACAAGGCGACGCCATTGATGGCAAGTACTTACCCTGCTCCCTTACAAATAGGAATTTTGGGAAGTCAGTACTTTTGTATGATTCAGTAGCTAATTACTATTATTAAATAGGGCAGCCCTTTGATCACAAATCACGAATTGCAAAAATCAATACTTTTAAAATATTATAAAGCTACTTGCTTTTAATGAGCAAGATATCCAACTGATTGTATTAGCTTACTGGACTTATTATCAAAAATGTATTTTATACAGCATTTTAAGAACAAAGCTGAGGTTTGTTATTACCATTCGTTATGAAACAAAACGTACAGAAATACTTGGAAAAAAACCTTTAGAGCGATTTGAAAACTGTCATTGAATTAATTAACATCCGTCGAAAATATAACTTCTTTTACTTTCAGTATGTTAAACCAAATGAGAATTTTAATAACTAAATAAAGTGGCTGCTAACAATTTTTTTAACCAAAGTGTATGCAGCTTTAATTTATTTTTAGATTATAGATAAATAAGTAATTACGTTTCAAATTATAATCATGTCATTAGAAAACTACTTTTTAGTAATGCAGTCAATATGTACCGCTTATTAAGAAGTTAAATATTGAGAAAGAGCAAGACATTACCCAGTTTTTGCTGGAAACTCATATTTTTTTTACGTATTCTTTATGTGGCAATGATGCACTATGCTTCACCTGGACAATATCGGTTTTTTAATTTTGCTCTACTTTAACAAAACTTAAAAAAAATATTTTTCTTTTTCATTTGTTTTCACTAAATTGTCGCAATTAATTTGATTATATATTTCTTATTAGCATTTTCCCTAAACATTTTTTTTTATATTTTTCACTTGAAAGTTTTATAAAATGTTTACAACTTTATTTTGCAGTCTCTTTTATTTTCCCACCCAGTAAATTTCATTGTTTAATAATAATTGCTTGGCCAACAGCTTTGAAAAAGAAAACTTTTTACTTTGCAAAGTATGAATTTTTGTTTTAAAAATGAACTGGTTTTTCTTGAAAACATTTTTTTTATTTACAAAGTGAAAAAATTTTTGTGAATAATGTTCTCATAAGAAAACTTGTAAATGTTAACCTAAAAGAAAAAAACCATTAAAAAAAAATTTGTAGGGGGTTACAAATTTTATGTGATTTTTTTCTGCCAATTGCCTTGAAAAGGCAGGGGGCAAATAATAAATAAATCAAAAACAGTCCCCAACAATTTAACAACAGACTTAAAGTTGTTTTTGGTATTTGTAAAAATAAATAATTTTTAAATTACACCATAAAATGTATGAAGGAACATTTAAATGGGATGAATACTAAGGAAAATATGTGGAAATTTGGAAATTCGGCAACAAATTATTTTTACTTCTTAGATAAACAGACTTTGTCAACATTTGTTTTAATATGTAAACAGATTCATTTTTAATAATCAATTGGCATAGATTGAATTTTATTTATTGAGTGTAATATTTGCTCATATTATATATGTATGTATGTATACGCAAAACCATCCAAATTCGATGTCAAATCGTTGAAGAACGTTCGTTGTTCTATAATAATATCGTATTTATCAAATTTTTGCTTGCAACTAATTTGAATTCAAACCTCCGTGTTTGGTGAACAGTTTACTTCGCAATGTTAACACACATACATAAACAGGCTATATATACGTATGATTTTTTTTTTGCTGATAATTTATTCTTGTTTGTTATCTTTTGTGGAGTCATCAGGTAATGTTTTTATTTAAATCCAATGTAAAATATAAACTAAACTGCTTAAGTGGTAGATGGCGTTGTTATTAAAATATACACTTTTAAGGAATGTTTTTTTAATTCCCCTTTGAATTTTAAGCCATCAGAAATTTTTTACCTTCCATAAGTACCCTACACTTTTGTTCTTTCGTATCCTTCCCTTTAAACAAAATTTCCACTTTATAAAGAAAAATTAAATAAAAAATGTGATTGTAAATTCTACGTGATTTATTTGTTTTGCTGATGCAAGCTAATGGTTTTGTGGTCGTTTTGAACAAATTGTTGCCAAAAACACAAGTTTCACTTATTTGCATTTAAATCATTTCTTTGGACCTTTTTTTTTGTTAAGTTTGAAAAATATGTCAAATAGGTGGATTATGTTGAAAAAAGTGAAATAATTTGCAAATATTCTTTGAATTGTTTTAGTTTAAAGGTTGGAAAAATAATTTATGTGACTTTTGATCTTTATTGCTTTTGTAATGTACTGGTGAGTTACAAAAAAAAAAAAATATGTGTCAAATAAAAAAAAATGTTTTGCATATATTAAAATTAGCTAAAGTTAAAAACGAAATTTTTTATCTAATCGCTTTTATATCAGTTATGCAATTACAGAAAATACTGAAGACATTGCATGTCGACTCAACGAGGCTTAGATGCATCCCTTAGCTGAACATATTTTTGTGGGTTTTGTTAAAAAAAAATATTTAAAATTAAAAGGGGTAGTTTGGCAACTCCGTCTGTCCGTCTATCCGTCTGTCCGTGTGTTGGTTGAAATCAAGTTTACGTAGCTCCCATAGGTCACATAGGGTTGAATGTAGTATCAAACTTTTGAAAATGTTTTCGAAAAAATCGGTATTGAAAAGTGGCAAGATCCATCAATAAACGGCTGAGATATTAGCAAAAAAAGACGACTGCCTCGTCTTTTTTGTTTTTTTTAACACAAAACAATTATTACAGGCTAATTCATATATATCTTTTAGCCTTCAATTATGGTTGGTGATCAAAATATTTGCAACCTTGACACTACATAAGTAGATTTATTACAGGCGAATTCATATAAGTATTAATTAATTTTTTTTTAGCCTTAAGATCGACTACAGATATATTTGAAAAAAATATATTCGCCACCCATGGTGAAGGGTATATAAGATTTGGCCCAGACAAATATAGCGCTCTTACTTGTTTATTATTTGTAATGTTATTTTTGGGCTGACATCCAACGTACTAATTTTCTCAGCATGGAGGGTGGGTATAGGCAAAGTGTAGCGACCTTCATCTTTAGCTACACCTCAGTCATCAAACACTTGATTGTCTAATCCATTTGCATTGTAAGCGAATTTAAGATAAGCTACCTAAAGTAAAATCCGCTGTAACTGATTTTTTTTGTTTTCTTATAATAGTACAACCCTTTAGACCCTCCCCACCGACGAGCACGTCCGGTCTATTAGATAGCAACGTTCCCAAAAATGTATACACCATCCTAAGAATCGTTACAGATTCTATTAAACTATTAAATATTTTTGCCAATATATGTAGCTTAAAAATTTCATAAGGCTTGTAGTTTTATTATTATGTCCAGAAATTTTATTTGCCCTAAAGGATATTATTTTTTTATGATTATTAAACTTGGGGTCATTAAGAATGGTTGACAAATTTTACATGCAGTTTCTGTTTGTGGTAAAATATTGATTTCCTAATAAAGTTGCTGTAAAGCCAAATACATATAAAATTCGTATTTGTTTATTCCTTTTGAAGCAGCAGCTATTACTTGCACATACACACATACCCCGTAAACCATTGACAGTCGTAAAATATAATGTCTATTTGGGAATTTTATTATTTTTTACAATTTATATGCTCATGTCGAAAGGTGTTGACAGTTTTGTAAAATATTTTATGGCTTTGATGACAGATATACGCAGCAGTAACAAAATTCATTTGTATTTATTTACAAACAATTTGCTTACATCCCAAGTTTTATATTTATGCACATATAGACATTAATACACACATACATACATATATATATATATATGTATGTACATGCATAAATATCCTTAGTTAGAAGGTAAAACCACGTAACAACAGTTTTCGAAATTTTAAGGAAAAGGCAAAAACAAAGTTTTGTTAACAAATATATCAGCTTCTTGCTTTGTTTAATGTTATTTTATACCTTTGGTTAGTTACGTTGTCTTGCATTTAGGCTAACGATATGCTTACAATATTACAGTTTTTACTTTTATCGCATAACAATTTTAAAACGTCTATAAAAAACCAAATTACAGTTGTAAAAAAGGTATACATTTTTAGAGGTTATTGATGGCTTTTAAAACGCCCAAAAACTATAACCATAATAAAACAAGCCGTTAAATTTAAAAAAATTCGTTTTAAGTTGATTGAAATTGAAATTTATCCGTTTGTAGAAGCCCGCATTGCAACCCCCAGTTTAACAGTTTATTAGTACACTAACCGACTGAAGGTGGAAAGGGTATTATGTGTTTGAGAGGAAATCATAAGTTAAATAAAATTATTGTCACTTAACCTTCATCAAATATAACCTCCGTGTATGTAAACCTTGTTCATAGTATCGAAATGTGCTAAAATATTTTTGTGGTAGTCAAAACAATATTGGTTCGAGCTCTCGTAGCCCGAAAAACCCTAAGCTTCAAACGTTTGTCAAAAATAATTTTATGGGAGTAAAAATCTCTTATCTCTCTGGCTGCTATAGAAATTTATTAAAATCTTGCCATAAAAGGCTGTCTATTTGAAATCACCCAAACATTAAAAAGATATCGGAATTTCAGTTAAAATTTCCTTAAAGTCCAGGGCACATAAAATGCGTCATACGTTATCCGTCGTCATTTTCAAGTGACAACTAAGTTGAAATGCATGTTTTCTTATAAACGTTGTCCCATTCGGTACGTCACCGTCAAGGCAAACTTTACAATTTTAACGTACGTTAAGTAGTTTGACAACTATCAGTTGACTTTTTGCTTAAGCTTTTTGTGTTGTGTGTGTGAATTGAATATCCATTTACAAAGTTTTTATTGTGTCAGATTTTTCCGTTGTCACGTTCATGTCAGTTAAAAATGGCGACGGATAACGTATGACGGATTCTGTGTGCCCCGGCCTTAAGTAGTACGTTAACGCAAAACTCTTTATAAAATTTTTAAAAACCAGCATCGAGAACAAAATTACTTTTTTAGTATGTTCTTCTATACTTTTATTAAGTTTGAAAACTTTAACTTAATATTTTCTTTGCTTATAGGTGTCAACGACCTCTGCGTAAAATTATTAAATTTTAATTATGTTTATGTTTATTAGAAACCTAAGGTCTCCTTCAAGGTTTAAATGAGTCTTGCTCTCATACTTTGTATAATACGTGATTGCAAAATTTAAACTGTATAACATCTACGCCTTAAAGGCACATCACGATCATTTTAATCACAATTCTGTAGGATAAAATTCAACTTTCTAACAGCCAAACCTAAACCGCGGAATCAAAATACCGCGGCATTAATGCACGTCGGGTAGATAATCCAATTTCGACATCGCGTTTAGTAGTGAAGTTGGCTCTGAACAATAATAACTGGATTTTATTATTGTAGAGAAGTAATGATAGTTTAGTTATTTTCATGTCACATCTTGCGATTTATTTTTACTTTTTTATTTCGATTTAGTTATGTTTTTTTTAAAAGTTAAGTTAACATTACTGTTAATGACACAACTTTAAGGCTTTTGTTAAGGTACATACTTTTAGCGTATGTACTTGCTGCTCTTGTTTAGGTATAGCTGTAAAGCAAATTAAAAGTTCCACCTATAGCAATGAATAAGCCTTGATAAAGATTGAATTTTGCTTATTATGTTTCAAGCTCATTTCAGTAATTCAAAAAAAAAAATATATATATATATAAATATCCTCTGGCCACCCTAATCATCAACTCTTTAAAATTGACCAACAAAACCCAGCAAAAATGTTTTTCACTTTGGATAATAGTTAATACACAATTATTTCAACATAAGTCTTAATCAGCATAATGCTTTTTGCCATTAATTTTATTACAAAATCAAACCGCTTCATCACGAAAAGCTTATTTATGTCACTTGTGAGACCGACCTTAATGTATGGCTCAGTTGTATGGGATCCTTATTATAATGTCTTTATTGATCTTATCGAATCTGTCCAGAAACAATTTTTAATCTTTTCTTTAAGAGATGTATATTGAGATTGTACAATGCTTCCACCATATTCATCATGACTTGTTTTGATAAAATTACCAACATTAAAAAGTAGATGAACTAAGCTTAGTGTTTCATTTATTGCCAATCTGTTTAATGGATCTGTTTCATCCGAATTTCTTTTTAACAAGATATCGTTGAACGTGCCTCAAGGCTCACTACGATACAGTAACCCACTTTATGTTAAAACCTTTCGAACAAACTATGAAATGGCTGATCCGCTTAGAAAATTATGTTGTGCTTTTAAAGATATATTTAACTTTATTGATCTAAATTTAAATAACTAAATGTTTTTTTTTATTGGAAAATTGTATATTTTAAAACTTAGTCTGCAAGGATTATCTTCATAGACTTGGATAAATAAATAAATAAATAATTACTTAAGATAATGATTACTTACTGATCATGACTTTTGTATCATCCGAACAGTATAAAAATAATCACCCATAATTCAACTTTTTTGTTGCTGTTTTGTGATTTTTATAAGTACATAAGTAAGCGTGGGCCTTGCATGCTTTGTTTGAGTCAAACAATCGAGAGACAATTTTTTGCTGGGATTCGTAAAATATTAATATAGATAAGCTTTAATATTTTAAAAATATTTTTTGTGGAAATATTTTATAATTAACAGCACACATTTCTATAACTGTCAAGGCGAATATATATCAGGTGGCCTCAGTTAATCAGCTGATTATTTTTTTCATCACTAAAATGTCAAACTCCATACATAAAAAATAATTTTCTCTCTCTTCTTCGTCACGATAATGTCAAACTTCATATAAAAAAAAAATTGATAGAAAAAATCCTCTCCGAACTGCGGCCACCTGATATTAATTCGCCTTGACTACTGTTTTCTAGTTGATTATTTCAGTTCATTTCATATTCACGTTTTTTCATTTCTTTTTAGTCATTTCAATTAGTTTAATATTTTCACAAACCACCAATTTTTTCTAGTGGTTGAAATTTAAATTTTTTATTTAAATTAATTTTATGAACTGTGTGTGTGTGTGTGTGTTTTGCAATAAATTATTATTAAAATTTAACAACCAACCATCAGTGAACACAAGAACATATAGTTTTGGTAGAAAACATTAAAATAATAACAGAAATAATTAAACAATTTTTGTCCCCCAGGAATAACAATTTTTTTTGTGAGTCCTTGTTGTAGCGTGAAAAATTAAAAAAAAAACCAAAAATACTTACTGTTTGTATACAAAGGCTAGAATTACTTATAACTTTTAACAATTAGGTCAATGAATATTGAGTTTCTTTTCTTTACGGATACGAATAGTAAAATTTTGTTTTAAATTATCTAAACGATGCGCAACAAGTAGAATTATATTTTAATTTATAATTGTAAAATATGTTTTTCATACATTTTATTTTGTTACCGAAATCTTTAAAGGTCCCTGAGTTAATAATATGAGACTTGTTAAAAAATATGATGTTCAAAAGTTTGTCGAAGTCGTATGTCACTTTGACTTTTAACTTCTTTTTTAATGCATTTTGTTTTTAAGGTAGATGACATACGATGACTATTAAAATGTAATATAAACATTAAAATATATAAAAAGTGTAAGTAGTTTATTCAGTAGTTGACATACATATTATTAAATAGTTTGTAAATACAAAATAAAGTTTGTTTTATTTCATTTCAACAGACAAAGCGTTTTTTAGCTGTCAAAAATCCTCATGCCCATACAATTTGTATTAAGCAAACCGATATACCGCAGCGGTAACGCGCGACGGTTGGATAATCCAATATTGACAAGGCGTTTAGGAGTGAAATTGGCTGCGAACAACAATAACTGGCTTTTGTTGTTGTTGAAAAATATTGCTATTTTAGCTATTTTCATGTAAAATCCAGCGATTTAGTCACTATTTCATTTCTATTTAGTGATGTTTTGTTTAAAAGTTAAGTTAACATTACTGTTTATGACACAACTTTAACGCTTTTGCTAAGGTATGTCCCTTCAGCGTTAGCGCGAGGCAAAATAAAACTCAACGATTGCCGCTCTTGTTTAGGTTTGTCTGTAAGTGTCAACAAATAAGTACGACT
The DNA here is from genome assembly GCA_003055125.1 of Paykullia maculata. NCBI lineage: Eukaryota > Metazoa > Arthropoda > Insecta > Diptera > Rhinophoridae > Paykullia > Paykullia maculata. The sequence continues at coordinate 3,102 of NDXZ01026002.1, read as the reverse complement.
TTATGATTAAATTTTATTTAGACGCTTTATTCCTTAAATAAATAATAAAACTCCAAAGCAACCGGATTTTATATGAACAAATTCTTTGAAGTCAAAGTTATTTGTTTTTGCAAAAAAGAAAGAAATTTAAATAGTTTAATTTTATAATTGAATCTGCCCTATGCTAAGCCTAATAAAAAGTGTAATGTGTATAAGACTGGTATCAAAGTCATTTAAGATGCTTTCAAACACATGCACAGGCAGATGGTAACATTCAAATAGCATTTTTAGTAGGATAAGTTTGTTCTTAACAGTTGATAAAACTTAGTACGTAATAAATATTAGCTTCTTAAAGTATTGAATATAGTAGTTTTGATTGTGAAAAGAACTAAAAGTTCTTTTCTCTCCACTTGGTAAAAATATTTTTTCTACTATTTAGATATCCTTTTAAGAATTTGAGTTCTTTCTTTTTTTTTATAAATCGTTCATTTAAGTTAATTTGTATGATTTATTGAGCTTGAACTTGATTAACCGGGAACATCAATTATTCGGGAAAGAAAAAAAAATTTTTTTTGCATCAAATTAATTTTTTTTTGTACCGTTTAAACGTGATAACCTTTATTATCCAGGATTATAAGCATAATTATGATGATACGGAAGCTATATATGTACAACTGTTTAACCCTTCGTCATACACATGCCTCGTTTGTCACATTCGTAATACATGGGTCTTACCAGACCTACTATACATACTTACATATATATTAATGTGGAAAATTATAAATTGTTTTAATCTATTTATATTATAACAGCTATATTTTATCTTTTTTTGCTTTTTAGTATATATTTTATGAACTATTATTTGCATGTTTATCAGTTTTGTTTTATACACTAATAACTAACAATATTTTTGGAGGGTAAATTACATTAAAATTAAGTTTAAACTTCAAAAAAATATGGCCAGACCCATGTGTATGATGAAGGGTTTATCCGTAAAATCATATTTTTATTCTAGATATAAATAAGAAACATATATGGCAAAAATATACGGCGAAATTCAAATAATCTCCAAAATGCAAAAAATTATGTTCCTTTGCAACAACAAGGTTCTTGGGAAAAGTATTGCATTATTGATTAATATATAATACGTTGGAAAAGAATATTATAATTTAAGTTTAGTGTGATAGTTATAAAATGATAATTATTATACGAACAGTTTAACATTTTTAGTAATATTTTATTTTTAAATTAATAAGTTGCATTCAATCGAAAATAATCGATACAATGACCAAAATTTCTGTTAAATTAAATGTTTTATACTATTTTCCCCAAAACAAAATTAAACTCATTAAAAACCTTATAAGATGTTAGAGCAAAATGGCAAACAATGACAACACTGTATAATTTGCTTTGTTTATTTTTTATTCTCCTTTATTTCACCACCATCCAATAAATTTCACCATGTTGTTTTTGATAATTCACAATTAATACCAGCCGCTATCTTGATGGTCGCTTGTTAGTTACTCGGAATTTTTTAAACGGTTCGCGTCGGTGATCAAAAGTTAAAAATTGTTTTTGTGTTAAAATATAATTTAAAATATTATTTAATTCAAAGAAAAAGTAAATTAATTGTTTTATTCTAAGTTGTTCATAAAAAAAAACCTAAAGCCTAATTTTATAAAATTAAAACATGCAAAAAAGGGTTGCTCTGTGGTGAATATGTTCATGATATTGTTTTCGTTTGTTGCTCATATTTGCTGTTGCTTTAAAAAAGAAATAAAAATAAAAACGCTTTTTTTTTTGTTATTGTTGAGAGAATTTCAAGTTTTTTCAAGTGAGTGTAATATCTTCAATTAAAATGTGTTATAATAGTTGTATAACAAAATGTAATCGTGTTTTATTTTTGTTGTAAAAAAATATTTTCAAGCGCAAATCATGATTCGTCGTGTCGTTTTACTGTTTCTATGATTCTATGATAATTAAATAACAGGTAAGAGAAATGTAATGCAAATAGCAAATGTTTAATATTATTATAACTTGTAAGCTATTTGTGTAATATTTAAATTTTTTTAAATATATTAAATGTTTTTTAAAAAAATTTAGTACTAGTGATAATATCTTACATATAAAATAAACAATAATAGTACATATGTATGTATGTGTGTATGTATGTTTACACTTGTCGTTGTAATATTCATTCCTCTGCTTTATTTACACTCTTATTATGAAATTTTATTTTACAACTCAACAAAGCGGAAAAATTTTAAAATTTTTTTGGCCCTCAATATCCCTTTGATTTAAAAAATTTTGTTTAGAATATTAAGGGTTCAGATAATATTTTTGGAATTTTTGAATTTTTGGCAGAAACTTCAGATGCATTGTATACGGTTATCAGTAAGGGTTTATGATAGGTGCGGGTAGGCAGCCTCTCTCTCAAAGCATCATTTGCTTTATGGTTGTGCCAAACAAAATAACTGAAATTTGCATCGATATAAACTTAGTGGCAATTTTCAAATCAATTTTGTTGTTTTATAATATTTTCTTATTTGATACATTTTAAATTTTTTAATGACAACGGGCAGGCCGCAAAGGTTTTTAGACAAAAAGTTAATGTTTAATTACTTCTTATAGCAACTAAAAGAGAACTTTAACAATATTACTGGAAAACATTGCCGTTTCCTCAAAATAGCGAGCTAATATAAGAAAATTACTTTTCCGTTCATATACATATATAATATAGGCTAGGAACAATAGGCTAAATTTTTTTTGGAAATTTTGGATGCCACGCCCACTTTTCATCTTAAAGTGTAAAAGAGTCACGATTATAATTTACTAACTGACTGATTTATCATCGCACAGCTCAAATTAATGAAGCTAAAGCCATGAAATTTGGACTCTGGGCTCACCATCTGATGTGTAGACCCAGTAAGAAGGGATTTTTGGAAATTTAAATATTTAGGGAAAAAAAAGGGTAAAAAGTGGAAAAATCGGTAACCTTATATTTGCTAAACTAAACAAGATACAAACAAAATTTATAAAGCATTGTAATCTACTCAAAAAATAAGCGAACAGGTGTATGGTATTATTTTGAATTTCGGGTCATTAGAGGGTAAAAACGGGTAA